>CAIGRP010081308.1:0-28619 GCA_903798385.1 Fraxinus cuspidata | reverse complement strand
TTTTTTTTTTTTTTTTTTTTTAAATTGAACATAGTAGAGTTGTCAAATCATGACAGGTTGTTCGTTGACTTGGCTTGTGAATTTCACGGTCCATGCACGGTCCAAGACATGACGGGCTGTGCCATGGGCCGGGTGGCTCTACAGGCAAGATGTGCTAAGCTCGGCGGTAGAGGTTCGTGGCCGTTAGGAAAAGGAAAAAATTCGTGGCAAGGAAAAAGTAAAAGCCTATAAACCCTGCAGTGTCCGGCCAAGCACCATGCCACCAACCATTGATAATCATTCCCTAACAAAAATGTAGTTTGGTTTATTCCTCCACACAACCATTAGATGGTTTTCTTGTATCAATTCAAAGATATACTAAAATACTTTATTTTCTCACATAAAATGATTTTATTTATTTATTTTCTATAAATTTCTTAAAGCAATTTGAAGCTTAGTCCAAGAAAATGTACATAATATTACTAAACCAGTAAAGCATGTGTAAGAGTGGAAACAAATTTTTTCCCCAACTGAATTGAAATTGTCTGCCTTCTTCTAACTGTCTTTTGCTTAATCACAATTGTTTGATATTCTCTCAAAACACGGTTATCATTCTCAAGCTTGCTAGTGCAATCGGATTCATCTGTCACAGTTAAAATACTGTTACCCGTAGGCGTACGAGCAATCTCATTACCTGATGATGCATAGATGTCGCGGGACTCTGCCCGTGTTGTGAGATATTGAAACCTTTAGAGCAGGTTCATCGCCAGGGATGACTTCAAAAACGCATGTATCTCCCACCTCGATTTCTTTTGCCTTCGCAAACTCTGCCCATCCTGCGCCTTAAACACGCACTGTATGACAGTTTGGTCTTAAATTGACATGAACCCTCCACTTCTTACCATCAGAATCATGAAGTTCCATATACTTTGGAGACTTTGGGAGATAATCCTTAGCAAGTTGAGCTGGCACGTACTTCAGAAACAAGAAAAGTTGCACCATAAAACTCAAGAAAGCAACAAAATTCAATACTAAAATTTATCGAGTAACATAAAGCTCAAGAGCTTGCCACCACCCATTGTGGAGCCAGGTTAGCTTTCATTTCGACTATGAATGAAGGATATGTTAGAGAAGATGTTTGCAGCATGCACAGCCTTATTTCCCCTTTTAGTACCACAGGATGATTGGTTTTTATCTAGAATTCAGCAATTTACATATAAGTCAAATCATTTCGTAAAACACAAGATATTAAACAAAATTTGCGGGAATGTTGGCAAATTCAGCTGAAGGCACACTATGAAGGTTTCTTTTACCATGTCTTGCCACTGTCACACTTCGAAGTGGAGTAGGACTTCTCAAAGAGCATGCCACTAGTTTAGGTGGGAGGGAATCTAGGATTAGAAGAGAATCATCATCACTTTCCTCTTGCCTTTCAGGGATAGAAATCCCAGGATGATAATTCATTTCTTCAAAATTAGAGCATGCCTCTAGTTTAGGTGAGAGGGAATCTAGGATTATAAGAGAATCGTCATCACTTTCCTCTAGCCTTTCAGGGATAGAATTCCCTGGATGATAATTCGCTTCTTCAAAATTACGACTATTTTGTGCTGGATAGTGAACCTCGGTGGCTGTCATGTCAAATATATGGACTTGAAGTTTGACTTCCCTTTGTATTTAAAGACTACAAAGTAGACATATTCGACTGAGTGGTCCTCATAGAACTTCTCCCAGCCATGATGAAGCCAAATTCTCTCTTCCTCCTCCTCCAATCTCACATGCCAAACTCCCCCAATACGATCAGTGAGTCTTACAACACCGAAGAGTCTGTGCCCAAATTCTTTCACATATTTGTCTGGGAGCTTCTGCACAAATACAAAATAAATTTGACAACTCTATTTTAGTTTTTGGTCAATTACGACGAAAAAGGCTATTGGGATTTAATGCGACAGCAAGTCTACTATGTCAAGAAATTCCTGTTCATCATGAAAATTTCAACTAAGCAAAGAAATATCAAGTTTCAGGCACTTAAAGAACAGAGGCCTCTATAAATGAAGAGATTCGTGTAAGAAATCAGAGAGTCGAATTGCAGATAATTTAAAAAAAAAAAACTCTTCCTAAAGTCAGATTTGAACATATGAGACCAATATTTGAAGTTTTCCCTCTCAGAAAACCGACAGAGAATCTAAAATACTATCGTGGTTCTCCTACTTAGGCCATGATACGTACTCAAAAAGAAAATCCAAAGCAACTAAAAGTACACTACTACTAAATTCAATCAATTCCACCGCACAACTGAAGTAGTTTATTCGAACATTTTTCCTACCTCAACATTATTCAAGAACATTGCTCAACTTGCTAAAAAACTGAATTTGGGCTACCACCCAATACAAGAATTCGAATCATCTAAGCATATTTCCGAACTTTTAAGAAATAGAGACATTAACAAGGCCAAAAACACTGTTAGTCACTGAACTCATAATGAAGTTTCACTCTGTTTACCAAATTTTGTTTGTTTCAAATTAGTAGCCAAAGTTTTATATTAGTTGTGCATTACATCCCTCTCCGTCTTCTCGACTAATAAAAAGTATTCACGCATTTAACAACGTTACAGGAAAATTCTACTGCTTAATACAAGAATGTAACTTTCAAGTAAAAATGTGGAGATAAAAAGTTAATATACAGAAAGGAAAATAATGAGACTCATCTCTTCGTTTCCTGTTCAGCCTCTTCACCATTGAAGCAGTTGCCAATGTATCTATGTCCACATAATCAACTAAACTTAAGCTTTGTCCAAAACATGAAAAAATCAACTACCAAAAATATATAACCTAACACATAAATCTTCCAGTGCAAACAGCTGGTTTTTTTCACACTGTACTAAACCTTCAAGAATATCCCAATATTTATTGATCAGAGAAAACTTCTTTATAGCTTCATTCATTCACCCACAGTGTTTTTAGCCCGAAATTAATTAAAAGACGCAAAATATATCAACAACATGCATTACAGGAGCCTGGATCAGTTAAAGGGAAAAAAAATCGAAAAGAAGGCAACTTACCAGCTTTTGTTGGCCAGTGATAGTGGAAAGAATAACTTTGAAAAATCGAGTCGGTAAATCTGATCTGTCTGCCATAGTTGCTCATTTGTAAATTATATGCAAGTCCTCAAACAAGAAAGTATATGGTAGAAATGAAATGATGTATCCCGTAGAATTTTCTCCTTTCAAAACCTACAAATGCAATGAAATAAGAACTCTCTGTCTCCGGGGTGGGGTTGAGGTTTTTGTATGCATATAGCAACAGAAATGTGTAATGATTATATTGCTGGTAATGACATATTAAAGTAAAAGAATTGTGGTTCTTGTTTTTAACTACATTCAGAGGCTCATTAAGACCTTTAGCTTTCAAAGACAACTACGTATTCTTATCTTTTACAACCCGTCCTGTTCTATACAATCAAGAAAGTGAAGGGATTAGTATTTCCAAGGCATACGCGGATACGGGTAGGTACATCGATTCCATGTCCAGTGTGTTATAAGCGCATGGTGACTTTTGTTGGGCAGTGATAGCGGGAAGAATAACTTTGAAAAATCGAGTCGGTAAATCTGATCCGTCTACCATAGTTGCTCCTTTGTATGTAATATGCAAGTCCTCAAACAAGAAGATGTATACTGTAGAATTTTCTCCTTTCAAAACCTACGAATGCAATGAAATAAGAACTCTCTGTCTCTGGGGTGGGGTTGAGGTTTCTGTATGCATGTAGCAACAGAAATGTGTAATGATTATATAGCTGATAATGACATATTAAAGCAAAAGAACTGTGGTTTTTGTTTTTAACTACATTCCGAAGCTCATTAGGACCTTTAGCTTTCGAAGACACCTACGTATTCTTATCTTTTAGAACCCGTCACGTTCTGTACAATCAAGAAAGTGAAGGGATTAGTATTTCCAAGGCTATGCGCCTATGCCCATCCATGTAGCATTCCATGTCCTATGTGTTATAAGCGCATAGTGACTTTTGTTGGGCAGTGATAGTGGGAAGTATAACTTTGAAAAATCGAGTCGGTAAATCTGATCTGTCTGCCACAATTGCTCCTTTGTATGTTATATGCAAGTCCTCAAACAAGAAGATGTATACTGTAGAATTTTCTCCTTTTAAAACCTGCAAATGCAATGAAATAAGAACTCTATGTCTCTGGGGTGTGGTTGAGGTTTCTGTATGCATGTAACAACAGAAATGTGTAATGATTATATTGCTGATAATGACATATTAAAGCAAAATAACTGTAGTTCTTGTTTTTAACTACATTCGGAAGCTCATTAAGACCTTTAGCTTTCAAAGACAACTACGTATTCTTATCTTTTACAACCCCCATGTTCTGTACAATCAAGAAAGTGAAGAGATTAGTATTTCCAAGGCTATGCGCCTATGCCCATCCATGTAGAGTGCGCATGTTGATTTATGTGTCCTCATCCATCTTCTGTTTTGCTGTTGGGGTTCTTCCTCTGCTAGGGTGTCAGCTGAAGGCGGCTAGGTTGCACAGAAGCAAAAACCGAAATTGTGAAACGACACATAGAAACTCTATAAGATTAAAAAATAGGTAAGACGTGAAACATTTCTTGTAGAGTACAGAGTCCTTTAACCTACATTCCCAGCCCAAAACCTAGTTAAAAGAAAGAAAGAGGGAAAAAAACAAATAAGATTGTTCTCAGCAAATACAGAATATGATTTGGACCGCCCTATGATCAAAGGATGGTTGAATCAATGCCCCCAACTGGCTATTTACATAGTTCTGCAACAATATCTTTCTGCCACGCATTGATGTGGCTTTAATTCAATAATCAGGAGACATATATGGGGATTTAAGGGGTAAATGGGACCAAAAAATGGTGTCAGATGCAAGAAGCTGTTCAACTCAGAGTATTGCTGACATGTAATTTAAAGCACAACATATTTTCTTTATCTTTGCGGTCCAAATTTTAGATGACATGTAATTTATAGAACAAAGTATTGACTACAAATATTAATGGAATATTATATGACTTATTTAACAGTTATAAACATTGATGAAGAATTTTAATCCAAAGTAAGTTTAAATTTTCTCTTTATCTATTTTAATATAAATAGTTAAACTCAACATATAAGTATAGAAAATCAAAAAGAAAATTCCACTCTCACTGTTAAAATTAGTATAAGTATATTTTTTCAAAACTCTTTTTCAACCGCACATTTTTCAATAAAATAATATTTTCCATCACAACAATAATTTTTCCTTACTTTTTAACCACATGTTTCCCATCATATCATTATTTAAAATATATTCTTTCATCGATAATATCCATCAATCACCCCCTAAAATTTGTCTACTACTTAATTCAAATCAGTCAAATCTACGACATTGGGATTCACACGGTAGTTCTGCCATTCTTGAAGCTTAATTCAAGAAAATAATAATAAAATCTTGTTCGCAAATCTGGTTTCAGCTTGAGCTTTAAAAAAAAATGGTTTTTTCTTCTCTCTATAACGTGATTTCCACTGCAATCTTTCCAATTTTTAACGTAAGATAATAACATTCGAATGCAAATGTAGATGTGGACAACATACAAAAATACCACTCTCACTGTCGATAATATTTCGTTTTTATTGAGGCGCCACCTTCCTCTTCTGTTCTGTACAGTCCAGTCAAAGGCATCCATGTAGAGCAGTCAGTCCCCCTTTCTGAACAATCTTTATTTTTAATTCTTCGTTAAAAGAAAAAAAATGGGGAAATTAATTCCTAATATTTTGCATCATTAACATAATGTTGCAGTTATTCGTTTACTGGTTGGAATGAGATTGTTAGGCTGCACATCAATTTTATTTTTAATTTACTTATTTTGTTTAATATTTTTCAAAGAAACTTATTCAGAAACTTCTTTAAAATTACTTATTAAAGAAATAAAACTTAACACATAAGTCTTTATAAAAAGTGAGTTAAAAAATCTTCTCAGCGCAACAACGTTTTTTTGTTGATATAGGAACCCGCAGCCGCTACCCACCAACGGAGTCCCGACCATCTCGAAGGGGCAGAATGAGTGCGCACTAGGTAAACCCTGTTCCATGTGCAGCACTCTGCAAACCACATAGGAGAGCAAGTCGTAGTAGACAAGTCCGGTGCGACGGACTCGATCGAGAAAGTGTTAATAGAGAATTTGAACTCTTGACCTTTTGTCTCCGCGTTCACCTACTCCATCAACTAGGTCACCCCCGAAGGGGCAAAACTAGTCGGCGCAACAACTTTTACTTGATAGACTTGTTGGTTATTTGAGTATTTTCTTTGTGTGCAAGCATCTGTAAAGTTTTTTTTTTTTTTAAGGGAAAAAATAATAAAAAATAAAAATAATAAAGTTCTTGTCTTCAATATACTTCCAGTTTTCACTCATTATCGAGTAAAACGGAGAAAGAATGAACCGCCATTGCAGAGTACCTTACCGTTACTGTTGGCGCCAAAAAACATTACTTTGCTTGAATTTAAAAATTTCTCGTTATAATTATTCAACCAAAAGGTTACATGCTTCAATTCTTCAAGGACTCAGAGAAATGAAGCCTCTGCAGCAAGTTCATGCCCACATAATCACCTCTGGTGTTTCTGGCAATATTTTTTTGTGCAACAGATTGGTGAATTCATATGCTTCTTGTGGGCTCGTGGCCAATGCCCAGATAGTATTTTCTCAAATTTTGTATAAAAATTTAGTTTCTTGGACAGTTTTAGTATCTGGGTTCACAAAAAATGGCCTTTTTATTGAAGCTATTGAGGCCTTCCATGAGATGATTATTAAAGAAATTAAGCCAAACGAGTTAACAATAGCGAGTGTTTTGCCAGCTTTTGGGAAATTGGGGTTTGCCAAGATGGGTAAATCAGTACATTGTTATTGGATTAGGAAAAAATTCAAAGACAATGTTTTTGTGGAAACAGCTTTTGTTGATATGTATTCAAAATTTGGATGCACAAGTGTTGCTCGATATGTGTTCGACAAAATGTCTGTGAGGAATGTTGTGTCATGGAATGCGATTATTTCAGGTTATTCTGATAATGGATTTGGGGAGGAAGCGTTATCGCTATTCAAAAAGATGAAGAGAAAAGAATTATTTGCCGATGTTTTTACCATGATGAGCTTAGTTTCGGCTTGTTTGAACATGGAAGATCTTCGAGTAGGAAGTGGAGTCCATGGTTTGATAATCAGAAGTGGATATGTGAATGATCAATTGCTAAGAACTTATTTGATGCAAATGTATATAAGTGGTAACTCTGTTAATGATGCTTATTGTATATTTGATGAGGTTCCCATGAAGGATGTGGTTTCTTGGACATTGATGTTGTCAGGGTTTTCGAAAAGTGGAGAATCAAAAAAGGCAGTCGAGCATTTGAACAAGATGATGCGAGGTTATGAGATTGAGTTGGATTCTGTTTCTTTGGTCAGTATCCTTTCAGGTTGCTGCTGTTCGGGAGCTTTGCAGCACGGCCAGAGGGTACATGCTCTGGTCATAAAAGCCGGATTTGAAAGTGATGTATTCGTGGGATCGTCTGTAATAGACATGTATGCTAATTGTGCAAACATGGATGACGCGAAAAGATGCTTTGAATGGATGGAAGAGAAGGATATTGTATGCTGGAATGCACTGATATCTGGTTATGGAATGAATGGATATGGAAATGTTGCAATTGATCTGTTTATGAAGATTAAGGGTTCAGGTCTAATCCCAGATGAGTCAACCTTGGTTTCTATCTTGTGTGCTTGTAGTCATGCTGGACTTGTAGATCAAGGGCTCGAAATTTTTAATCAAATGGTTGAGAGTTGGCCTATAGTCCCTAGTTTAAAGCACTATGCATGTGTAATCGACCTTCTTGCTCGTGCTGGACGACTGGATGATGCTTATGCATTGATTAAGAGTATGGATGTGCACCCAGACATTTATAGTGCCTTGCTTAGTGCTTGTCGGGTTCATAATAACTTCGAGATGGGAATTAAGATATCTCGAAAACTTTTCGAGTCGAGACCTAATGATGTAGGGCAGTATGTATTGCTCTCAAACACGTATGCTTTAGCTGGGAACTGGGATGATGCGGAAAGTGCTAGAATATATTTAAGATCAAGAAAATTGAAGAAGGAACCAGGTTCAAGTTCAACTGAGATAGATTGAGAAATTCCTGAAAGGCATGTTAATCGAAACAAAAGCAGAAATTCTTCAAAATGAGTAAAAGTCTCTTAAACCAAAAGTGTATAGGCAATTTACTTTTCTCTTCCTCTAAAAATATTACTGAATGTAAGTCTTCACTTGCTGTCAAAAGTAACTTACTTCAAATTTGACCAATAAAATATTTATTATTTAAAATCTACTTATTTATTAGCCAAACATGCTATTGCCAGAACAAATACAAGGAGGAAAACGTTAATTTGTAATACCACAACATATTAATGCTCATTGCCTGAACCTCTCAAAGTGCAGAAGCAGAAAAATATTACAAAATGCCTGTTAAAAGGGCGTTGCTTCTACTGAATCATAGTGTCAAGTGAACACTAAGTTAAACTGTACATATTCTAATGTACAATTTGTACAAAAAAGAATTGGTATTCTAAAGAAGACGTCCGTGGAGCCGAGAACTAAATAGCTCCTGCAAACGAATTTGCTATTTCATTTCGTTTAAGAATCCTATTCGTGTTGAGCACGCACCTTTTCATGGATGTCCATCAAAACATCACGTAGCTCTGGGAAAACTGATATTAGAAAGAGTTCTAATATTCCATAGCCAAGTTGCTTCAAACAAATAGTAGACTGCGATTTATAAAAACGTTACTAAGGTTGGCTCTTTGCATGTCAAAAGAGAAAATCAAAATGGAACATAGTGGTGCATTTGGCACAATACTGCACAATAGTAACAAAAAGGTCACTTATTTATTTTTTTGAACAAGGAGAACCCAGGGTGGGGGAGCATTTACCTGAAGGAAGTTATAGATATCTCTAGCACAACGTCTGTACTGCTTATGCCCAATGAAGCTTACCAAAGCAGTGGGAGCACCATCTGCCAGGATGAAGACAATGCATATCTAAATCAATGACTCAATAAAATGATTCCCCCCATTTACTATAAGCTAGAGAGGAAGTTCATCAAATCAGAACGTAGAAATAACGAGCAATCATGAAAGCAAGGCCATCCTCAAGATCCTTTCTGTCATCAAATACATGTCCATCATCATATTTATTGAGGTTAATAACATTGTAAGTCACCACATTTTTTTTTTCTAAATTAGACAGAATTTTCCTTTTTTTCCTTTTTTGGATTAAAGTACTTCATTTACCTGTTTTCTAAGTTAATGAAAATGCTAATGTGGCCAACGGAAAATATAGTGTGGCATGAAAAATGATTGAGTTTGATAAAATACTGCCTTGCATTGACTTGTATATTTCTTCTCCAACCCCCAACCTCCACCCAGCGGCATGTGCGCATGTGCTCACCACCACTGCTATTGCAACTACCCTACCCTCTATGTAAGAATTTCTGTTAATTTAGCAAACTGAGGTAGACAGGGTGCCTAAACTGAAATAAAAATGAAAGGTTAGACCAATTTGGTACACCATTAGAAGTTGAGTGACTATCTTTTTCTAACCCCTATTTATATCATAAGCAGAGCGGTAAGAATTACTCACTGAAGAGAATCTTTTTCACTTCGCTAGCTCTGCGAGTGGCTTCAAGTTGTTGCTCGAAAGTTCCTTGTTTAGAGGCCCGAGTTCCAATTTGTTGCCTTGTTGATCTTTGAGATCCGGGATTTGCTTGACTACTATTTAGTCCAGTTTGAATATTCAATCTCAGGAAAAATGTGTCATTGGGCCAAAGAATCTAACAAGGAGACAATAATCCCATAACGGGGTAATTATATAAAAACAAAAAAACAAAAAAAAAAAAAGAAGGGGTTAAAGCATCGATTGACAAGTTAACAAAGAAATCAGATTCCTCAAGAGTCAAAATTCAAAGCAGGAAGATCAGATTGGAATGTGAACAATAGCTACAAAAAATTCAGATGCCTAAAATTTGGGGGAACACAAACCACAGAGTAATAAAGCATTTTAAGAGGACCACATTTCAGGGCAAAGTAAAACAGAAAAAAGGAACTTAACAACAGAGTATTCAGATACTTTTGGCCAAGACAAATACTCACATCCTGGACCAACCGAATTCCTTGAGCAATGACATCATCTCTTCGGAGCCACTGAATTTGCGTTAAGAGCCAGTCATCAACAGCATCATCCATAACTAAATGCAATACTTGCTTTGATATCCAAAACGCTTGTCTCCTGCAATAAATTAATAAAATAACACATTCAGACTAAATGATGATCTGTATTTGGCTCCTTTTTAGAGTCGTGAAGTAATCACTGAAAAGAAAGAAGAAGGAAAGACGAGAAGAAGTTCAAAGATGGACTCGGCAAGCAAGTCATCTGTCATTGAAAGAAAATAAAAGTTCGAACATTTTGCTAAAGGCCAGTGGCTAAACACGTCAACTTGTATGCTACACAAATTGAAACCTTTCTTTTTAAAATGGCTGAATATAAGCAATAGATTGTGCATGTATACACGAAAGATATCAAGACTTTAAAGAATCTGACACTACATATATAAACTTTAAACCCAGAGAGAAGTTCAAAATATAGAAGCAAGCAAAATCATAGCATCACCTCAGCCACCCTCTTCTCTTCAGCTGAAATACCTTATCAACCAAATTCAAAACAGGAATGCTTAAATTGGGTGGAGTCCACTGCAAGAAAAATCCAGCATCAATTAGAGTAATAGCCAAAACTGCCTAAAACAAAGGATCTTAACCATATGTTGTGGTGAACCACCTCTTCTACATGCTTAAGATGTTTTAGAGGGATGAATTTTTTTATTTAAATTCAGCATTCATTAAGATCTGAAAGTGCACAAGAAAATCGAGAGAGAGAGAGAACCACTAGAATTAGAAAAGAAAAAAAAAACAAACATGAACACCAAAGGCCTGCTCCGGCAAAATGATAATTACTCATAAGGACAAGGGGAGGGGAAATGAACAGATTACTAAAATTGTGTAGTAATCTTTTTTTTAGTATTCCGAAGAAAAATTTGATTTAACTATTGACAAACTATTGGCAGGAGGCCAACGGGCACTTCTTCGGATTTCGAAAAGGAAGAGTAAACCTCACCGATTTTAAACTTCCAACCATTATATGAAATAAGTCGATAGGTGAATACAAGTATTCTACCACTGTACCTCTGGAGGCACCCCAGTTGGATCCTCTTGGGGAACAGATGTTAATGCAAGACTATACTCTGAATATCTGCTCTCACTATGCGACTCAGATTGCACTTTTTGACCACGAATTTCCTCAGAATTCAAGGTAAAGTCTTCATCCAATGTCACAACTCTCGGTGGAAACCCCTTTGGGTTCATTTCATAGTCCGAGAGCCTCCCATTGGCCTGTGCAGCAGATTCTACTTCCTGTTGCCCATGGCTTTCATCTTTATCGCCTTCCTCGTTATCAGAGAAACTGTTAATTGATGCAGGGGTATTGTGACTGTCAATTGACTCGGTGGTATTGTGACTCAAAGCCAGGTTTTTAACATCATCTGCTATCCAGGACGAAGATCTGCTTGTCACTAAGGAAGCTGGTTCATACATAGAGGAAGGTGAGCCAACAACTTTCTGCATCAAGCTATCAGAAACTCCTTTGAACTGCCGTACAATATCATCCACAGCATCATCTACATTAACTGTTTAGACAAAGAAAACACTGATAATGACTATAACATTTAGGTAAGAGTCATAAACTCAAATTCAAGGAAATCAATTAGAAAAGGAAACAAGAAAGCGATTAGGCTCCCGAAGGAGTGAGCAAGAAATTAGCAGTATTGTTTTCTAATGAAGTAGTCTACAAATAACCTTCAGTAAATAATATTATCATGATTCTTTCGTGTACCATGATATGCATAACCTGTCACAGGCAAATGGTGGTGACACTTTACAACTCGAATTATGGTAATTAATTAGCTGTACGAGCAAAATGAGTTCAGTGTGCCAACAAACTAACCATGCATTTTCAACAACCCCCCCCCCCCCCCCCACAAAAGAAGTAAACTTCTGATCATTTACAAAAAGTTACATATAGAGTACTAGAACATTCAACAGCCTCACCACAAGTGACATGATTCTAAAAGTAGCAACAAGTTGAAGTGCAGCATACAAGCATTAGTTCAATATATTTCAAGCACTATATACAGGTAGAAATGAATGATATGCACACACCCAAAAATATGAGCCACTGAGTAATAAGAGAGAGATGAGATCCAAGAAGACAAGCCAGGTACCTGCCAAAGTCTTCATCACTATACTTCATGCTGCTCAGCAACATTGGCAATTGACAATAGATCCTGGTAAAGACAGCGTAATTAAAACAGCTAAATAAGGAAGAGAGTGAATAGCAACATCCTAGGTCAGGGTGATCATACTTGCAGATACTTGTGAAGTTGAATACAACGCTGGTGAACGAAAGCATCCTCTGTACTTGATGAGAATATCCTTTTGGGAGGCAAATGTAACATATAATTAGGAATGTCCTTGAGATGTCGGTGCAATCTCTCAAAGTTTCGATATCTGCAGACAAATTATCGAAAAAGAATTAGCTCAACACACCTGGAAAGACCCAGTAGTGCCAATCTAATTAAGAAACTATCTCAGATAGATGAAACCAAAGTTGTTCATGTACTGAAACTTAATTGAAAATCCCCAACAAAAATGAGACAAACTTCAAACATAGCAATATTTTTTGAAGAACTGGAAGCAAAACCCAAACCTTCTTTTTACAAACCAAGTGTTGTTGTCAGCATCAGTCACAGCAATCGAGTAAACTGCAAATGATGTTGAGCCAAGTTTCTGTTTCATACGAGGTTATTGGACGTTTATCAAAAGATTGAAGATCAAACATGTATATAATCATCAGAAAATGATGAGAATAAATATACAGCCCCCCTTCTAAATAAAGTTTCAGCTGTAAAATCTAGCAGAAGATGATAGTGACGAGCGAAATGGCAGCAACCTAAACCGTGAAGACAGAGTTGTGGAAGGGCAATACAAGCATCCTGCTGGTAGGCGAAGCAGCACATATGCTTGCATGCAAATTATCCATCCTCTAACAATATCACAGAAGAAGTGTATGCCACAATAGAAGAGAAGAGGGATGAAAGTAAACAAGCAAAGGACAGGAGGGAGCGGTTCTGTATGAATCAAAGGATCCGGTTCAAAAGGTGTAAGAAGCTTTTTTCTACTCTAACTGTGCACAGGGAGCCTTAGGCTCTAGCGTAGAAGAGGATCAACAGGCCCAATACAAGTTTTAAGCAGAGCTTTCTTGTAGAACTTGGCTAAGGGAGTGCTTGCGGGGGTGACAAATCCCACTAAATACAAACACAATCCATAAACCAATATCATCACCTTGATACTGAAGCAGAACAGATGCTTGCATGCAAATTATTCATTCCCTGACAATATGTGTGAAGTATTACTGAAGTTTTACTCTATCACAGAAAAAGTGTATGCCTCAATAAAAGAGAAGAGTCCAAACCCTCACTCTGAATGCAGAGGAAATACTGAAAGCATGAATTGTGAAGGTTCTCTTCTTGAATAACAAAACATTTCAATTTATAAATGCCGAGTCCATGAACATTTTGAGAAACTGAATAAAAAGGGGAATGAGTTGTCTTACCCGGCATCTCAGCCTTGGAACATGCAGTCCTTCACTGCGCAGAACCATATTTGAGACACTCTTGACACTATGTATATTACTTCCATTAATATCCACACCATAAAATTCCGAAATAATGGGTGAACCACCTTTGCTAGTAAATGTATCTTCCATGTTTGATTGGACTTTCAAATCAGAAGTGCTGTTTGATCTCTTAAGCCTGTTTCTATTTTCAAGAGGAACAACTCTAGTTGTATCCTCAAGTTTATTATCAGTAGATCCATCCTTTGAAAATACCTCCTTCTTAAGATCCTGAAGCATGTGTAATGCATTAGTGTCGTGATCAGTAAGCCCAGCATCTGGTTGATGAAAAGAAAGAAGCTGCATCTCAGCTTTATCTACCACTCCAGTAGATATTTCAGGGTTGTTATCCCACACTTGGGTCCCCATTTCCTTCTGACACATGACACTGCTTACTGAACCTGCTGTTTCGGGAGCCTGAATTCCTGTAGCAGTGCTCTTCTTGAGCTTCTTTTTGTAGTTTCTTCCTATTGCCCACATGTTCTCAAGATTTTCAGGCATAAGAACTTCTGCTCTTCTCTGTGTTGCAGCCTCGAACACTCGGGCCCAGTCGGAAGGTCGTGGATGGGCCAGTTCATCCTGCACTGTATCAGATAAGGAATTTCCTGATGCATCAGACATAAGTTCCTTTTTATTGTCAAAACGAGCTAAAGTCATATCAGTTCCTTGACTGTCAGCAGATAAATTTTTCTTGAAAGCAGATTCGCCAGCAGCGTGATTATGACCGTCCATATTAGATGACTGATCAGTGCCACCATCCTTAAACAACTCAGCCTTGACGGCAAGGAAAATATAGAGAACCAATTCATTAATATACCTGGAAAAGTGCTAAAAATGATAAATTTCCCGAATGGACATGCCACCTGGTGAATCATTAATGTAATGAAAAGATAAGCAGTTATAATTTTAACCGCTATCCATAAAATGATTGGCAGAGATAAGGAAAAAAAATGCAAGCAGTAAAAAACTCGGAAATCCCAAATGAATATTCAAAATGACGAAAATAATAATAGAAGAGTTATTTAAAAAAAAAAATATGTGTAGAGAAAGAATTCTTAAACGCGCATCATTATTGTTTTATTAGTTGTTTCAAGAGAAAATGATTTCCTCTTCTATCACAAGACAATGTAATTTTATCTTTTCTGGTCCAAGTCACTTCTTCTTCTTCATCAAACAATTCCAGCACTGTAATTTTTTCTTCGAATGATAAGTTCAATACTTAGTAAAGCCCAGTTAGTCAATCAAAAAGGCCTTGATTTTCTAAATGTTATTTTTCAAAGGTACTTTTCATCAGCCCCATTAAAGATGGTGGATCTCTTTTTCTCCCCCAATGCCTCTCCCACTAGATCCTTCTGGTTTAATACTTGTCCCCAACTGTCGACCACAACTTATGAATAATCCACCCGTAAGTTTTGCAGTTCCACTGCCTACTGCATGGAGCATTTCACAATACACTTGTCCTACATCAATTCGTATCTTGAAATGAAGCAAACAAAAGCAATTTGCAGAACATGCACGTAACGCTAAAGGACATTTAAACTTCAGAGAAGAAGACCCCTACAGTTCCATTTGTAAGTCGGTAAAACAAGGATGAGAACCCAGCAGAAAGTGGTATATCTTAGGTGATTGTTCTAGTCATCATAAGTGCAGCTGTCCATTTCCATTATTGATAACATTTATCTGTCTCTTGAATCTCATGCCATTCCTTAAAGTATCTAGTCAGTTGCAGTAATTGTCTCTTTTTCTCACTCATCAGAAAAGATTTGACTTCTATTGTCATGTAATAAGGTCGTGGTAAAAAGTTGTGCAAGTTATAACCAAGACTGTCTAGCTTTAGTTATCAGACTTGCCTTTATGCTACTAGGACAAAACTTGTGATAAAATTCTTTAATATGAAAAATTAAATAATTGACAGAACATTTCAGATGAGATAACTCCTGCAAAATAAAAGGGAAGATGATTAAAAAAATTTATATGATGTGCCATGTGGTAAATTCATTATGTAGAAACAGAAGGGAAACATGGTCCATGACATTTAAAAGCTCGTGCAAATACAGCAAATAGACTAGTAACAGTCCTAGTTATTATCATCAGAAGTTCGTCAGATATTAATATCAAGCTATTTAAATCTTCAATAATGATGGCATGATCGCCAAAAACCTTGAGGCACATGAAATACACATGAAGATACATGACGAAACTAATTTTGATTTAAAAAGTAAAATCATAAATAAAAGTCTCACCCTGGGCTTACTAAATTTATAAGAGGTTGCAGTACCAAACATGTTACAAGCTCTCGTGCAATGCATCGAACCAGAGGGCATTGGGCTTCCCTTGGTCTTAGTACGATAGTTAAGAGTCCACCCATGAGCTGCTGAAGAAACTACACATTAACAAGCATTAGAAGACAAGAAAATAACAAACAAAACAGAAAACATAATAACTTTCTTCTGTCTCAGAACATTTCTACACCTTGTACTCACACTCTGGAGATATCAGAGCAGGATGAAGCTGCTTAGAAGCCAGGAGATGGTGTTTCAACCTTTCATCTCGCTCTTCAGAAGAAAGTATTCCCATAACATCCACACCAATGGAAGTCTGGTTTTTTCTGAAAAGATCCAGGTGATCTCCTATCAGGTCTACAATGTCCCTGGATAAATGAAAACACACACACACACACATACACCAGGTTTAATCACTTAATTAGTCATTACTCATGAATTCACATGGTTTTACAACGTTTAGTTGTGATCAAAGAGGCAGCTAAATACCTTGTCAAAAGGTCAACAAGGTTTACTTCTTTGACTCTGCCAGACACTTCACCAAGTGCATCCATGATTACAGCACGTATCAACTCAGGTGCCTCTTTGTCAGGTGTAATATCAGAATACCACAGATCACTGACAAAATCACGCAAAAGCTTGTCGATAAAATTCTGCATAGCAGCCTCTACAACTGGGGAATCAATGTTTCTCTTCCATTTTGGTGGAGGAGGCATGGTAGTAAGACGAGAATCATTTGCTGAGAGCTGCCTCTTTTCTAAGTGTGACAAGTAGGACTGTGGTCTGGCATTATGAACCTTCCACCGAAATTCAACCTCATTGAATAACATTCTTAGCCCAGAAACCAAGAGTATAGCTATTGGTGCATTCATTAACATTGATTTACTTGTATCTGAAATCATGAATATAATTAGAAACTTCAGAAGAATATTGAATGGAATCATGGTAAGAAAGGTAGCATATTTACAATAACAATCCTACTGAAATTAAACAAACATGTAAAACCAAAATCACTAATTTCATGAGCCATAAATAATTGCAAGTTAATCATACTCACAAAGAAGTTAGCCATTAACATATCCGTTGTTATCTACCTAATGTTATCAAACGCATACACTTCAGTAGTGCAATGGGAACGGACACACTTAATTACGTCCACTTAGAAGCCATTTACCAAAGTAATGAGCCTCAAATCAAACCCAAATCAACTATTTGACATGCAAATATAATAGATTGTGAGCATTCTTCATTTTCTCACCCGACTTACAACTTCACCTTACAAAATTCAAAATGTAAATCACAGGAAATTGAAACCCGAACAGAAACCAAAACATGAAGATCGAATTCACAAATATCAATCCCGTGATTTCTTAATTTCAACACCAGCAAACCATTACATCGTCGATGAAATCAAATTATCAAATTTAAACAAGAAAACGCCATTACATATGCAATTCAACGGCTGAAACACCGAAATAAAAACGCACATTTAAAATTTACATTTCACGAATCAAAAAAGAAGAAACTGAAGCTCACGCGTCAAGAAGTAAGAGATGGCAAATATACACAATGCCCACCAAACCGTTCGAAGCTTCGCCTCTTCGATCAGATCTTGCACGCTCTCTATAGCCTTCTTCATTATTATTCTTTAACAAAACCTAAATTAGTGCATAATGATTAACAATTCAAAATTCAAGGTGAAAAGGAAACTATACACAAAACATCATCAAATTATGTTCCCTCCCGTGAAAAATAAATCTAAAAATCCAAAATGTCATTCATCTTAAAGCAAAAGGAATTGTGCATGAATTTCGTCTTTTAGCTGAGGCATTTTTTAATTTTATTTTTTTGGTTTATTTGAAATTGTTTGGGAGGGGAGAGAGAGAGAGACGAACGTGGGAAAGAGAAGCAACAGCGTCGCCATACACGTTCTACTGTACAAATTCGATACCGTTGGAATGAATTGACATATTTGCCCTTCTGTGGGCCCACTTCAGCCCTGTTCTTAGCTATGTCAACGAGTCGAGCCACGAGCCGAAACTCAAGCTCGGCTCGAGCTTTTTTGGGCCCAACCCGAGTCGAGCAAAAGCTCGGCCAAAAAAATGAGGCTCGGCTCGAGCTTGATTTTATTATTTATTTTTATTTTTTTATAGTTGTCTGCACAAGCAAGCAGCTACAGTAGCTAGCTCGTACAGGCCGATGCCCCAAATTTTTTTTTTAATATTAAATGGGTTGGGGCAGCTCGTACGGGCCGATGCCCCAAAATGGGTCTCGGTGGAGCTAGGCCCGGGTCAGGCTTTTTCTGAGCAAAGCTCGAGCCGTCCGAGTTTTTTTGCCATTCCTACATGTTCTTATTATTAAATTCCATCCAGTTTTACTACAATTACTTCGTGCTTGACAGCATTTGACAGTTTTATTTACGGTCTTTGATGTGGCACACAATTTTATCATTAATTTTAACATCAATGACCTCGGTTTTGATACCACAAAGGGTGTCAAACTAGTTGTACACCATGCTTACTTCAATTCCATTTAGCAGTAAGAATTGTATTGCCACTCAAATATCATTGTCAGATACATTTTAAGTTGTTACGTTTGAATACTAGATAGCATCAAGGTGTACAATCACTCATCATTTTAAGCCTCAAACAACAAAAGAACCTATGGACGAGCCATCGAGAATCTTGTTCCAAAACAATAGCCTAAAAGTAGCAACTTTTCCTAGGTAAATAAAAGTACAAGTACAATTCTCTTATATTTAAAATGTACTGAAAATGCAAATCGGCCGATTCTTTTTCTTATCAATGTTGGTTCATAAGAAGACTCGTTTTGAAAGGGGAGCTTGGTAATTAAACATATTTGTATAATATGTAGTGGTGAACAAAAAAAATTGTCAATTCATCTAGTTGAATCGTAATCACAACTTGAAAACTCCGTCAACGCTATCAAGGCATCAACACCAAAAACTCAGCCACCCAGTCCAAAACCATCTCCGCCATCATCTATCCTCACACCCAAACTCACAACACCACCACCAATGCCAAAACCCACAATTCCGAAGGTATCTCCTACACCACAACCACAATCAACACCAAAACCCACCCTCTCACTCCCCAAGGTTTCCAAACTAACAATACCAACGTCAAAAACCACCACTCCAAACGTATCTCCTTCACCACACCCAACACCAAAGCCCACTCCCTCACCTCCAAAGGTTTTGCATTCACCACTTCTACCAAGTCCAAAGCCGAATCCTTCGAAACCACTAAAGGTTTATGTTATACCTACTATTGTCCAACCATATAAGGGTACCGTTCCTCCGGCTGTTTCAAAACCACCAAACCCCCCTCCAAAGCCGACTCTAGACCCAACTCTAGCTCCCACACCAAAACCTTGTAAACCATCTCCTATTTTAATGCAGGGCCGGACCTGAGGAGAGGCACACGCCTCAAGGCCAACTTTTTTAGGGCCCATTTTTTTCTCTTTTTTTTTTAAATAACCTAAGACTTCATTCTTCAATTCATTGGAAGTTGCACAGTCGTCAGCCTGCACTCAAAGTCATCACTCTAAGGTCATTTTTCACTCTAATTCTCAAGTTAAACTATGTGGGTTTTCTAAATTTTTAACCTAATATGAAATAATACTAATATTTTAAGATATGTAAAAGAGTGATGAAAAAAATTTAGAAAGAATGTAGAGTGTTGCATAAGATCCACATAGTCAGATCTTAAATTCACGGAGAATAAAATTTAGTTTGTTTTGTCTGAAGGTAGAGAAGATAAGCCAAGACTAGCAAATGGAAACATGTACCTACATGGACTGAAACATGGGCAGTTGCTGGTTTGCCATTGCAAATGGTTTTGGCTGCAATTAACTTCCATATGCAGCTATATTTGGAGCTTTATTTTATTCATTTTGTTTGATTTCATGCCATCATTTTATGATTGAATCCATACATAAAGACAAAGGGATGGCCAGGTTGGGTCCTAGTAGAGATGTTATTTATGGACTGCTTTGAGATTCCTGATTTGTGATATTATTTATGGATTGCTTTGGAATTCTTGCAGCTTATTTTTTGACTTTGCATTTTTCACATTTCAGTAAATGTTAGCTGTTGAGTAATTTGAGTCAAATACCATGACTCCTAAATATGCATCTAAAGCTAAAAAAAAAAAAAGAGAAAGAGTAGAGGCATTAATTCGAAGCCAGAATGTAGATATGGATGAATATTTTATTAACAAGAAAAGAGAAGGAAGGAAGGAACACCAGGAAATTTCAGAGATTGAGGAACTACATAATCACAATAATAATGATAATGTGGATGGACGGAAAGAGAACGATGAAATTATTGAACCTGTCAATGTGGATGAATCAAAGCAGAATGATGAAAATAATGTTCAACATGAATATTTAAATCAAGAGAATTACTTTTCTTTGAATTTTGAGGATCCTGGAAATTGGAAGGACGTTCACATTGATCAAAAGACATGGACTTTTTGGTCCAAAAAGAGTTGATGATATCTTGTTTCCCAAGATAATCAAGGTAGACATTTTGAATCATCACAATATAAGCGACTATTTGCAAATGGGCAGACAATTGATAGAAGATGATTAGTGTATTCAATTTCTTTAGACAAGATCTTTTGTTTTTTCTGTAAGTTGTTTAAGACTGAAAAAATGATGAAAAATATTGGTCAATTGGGTAATGACGGATACAAAATGATGATACATCAGGACTTGGACTTTTCACTGAGCTTAAAAATGTGTTAAGGAATCTTAAGCTTGATATTGATAATATAAGAGGTCAAGTGTATGACAATGGAGCTAACATGAGCTCTTGATATTGATAATATAAGAGGTCAAGGGTATGACAATGGAGCTAATATGAGCGGGAGACATAGAGGAGTACAAAAAAGGTTACTTGAAATAAACCCTAGAGTTTTCTATACTCCATGTGGTTGTCATAGCCTTAATCTAGCATTATGTGATATGTCAAATTGTTATTCTAAAACTATGTCATTTGGAGTGATACAACATCCCTACACAGTGTTTTCTTCTTCTCCCAAACGATGAAAATTTTTTAAAGATAAGGTTGAAGGTCTGACACTTATGTCATTGTCACAAACACGTTGGGAAAGTCGTGTGGAAAATGTTAAGCCTATAAAAGAGCAATGTGTACGAATAAGGGACGCTTTACTTGACTTGGCAAACATTGTTGAAGATCCTAAAATGAATAGTGAAGTTGAATCCTTAGCAACATACGAACTTGAGAATTTTGAGTTCTTGCTTGGTATGGTCATTTGGTATAAGTTGTTGCATGCTATAATTATTGTGAGTAAATTTTTTCAAGCCGAAAACATGGATATTGATGAAGTCATCAAGCTTTTAGAAGTACTTATTTTGTTTCTCGAAAATTATAAAGAATCTGAATTTGCCAATGCCATGGATTAAGCTAAACAAATAGCAAATGAAATGGGAATTGAAACTGTTTTTTGAGAGAAATGCAGCATTCGAAGAAATATGCATTTTGATGAAAGTGACAGTGAAGAGGTAACACAATCAGTTAAAGAATCATTTAGAATTGATTATTTTCTCTTTACAATTGATCAAGCTCGATCTTCACTTCAAACTCGCTTTGAAAAATGTAAACATTATAAAAAGACATTTGGATTTTGTTTAATTTGGAGAGATTAAAGAGTATGCATGTTAATAGTTTGTTAAAATCTTGTAAGAATCTTGAACAGTATTTGAACCATAATGGACATTCAGACATTATTGGCGATGACTTATGTACGGAGTTGATAGCTTTGAAGTGCTATTTACCTAGAGAAACAAAAAGAGTTATTGATGTACTAAATTACTTGAAGAAAATGAATGATTGTTTTTCAAATGCTTGCATTGCTTACAAGATTTTGCTCATTATACCAGTTACAGTTACAAGAGCAGAAAGAAGTTTCTCCAAATTGAAAATGATCAAGACTTATCTCCGATCAACTTTGTCACAACAAAGATTGAATGGATTGGTCATATTGTTCATAGAAAAAGAAATTGTTGAACAACTCGACTATAGAAAATTGATTGATATTTTTGCCTCAAAAAATGCAAGACGAGTTATATTTAAGTGATCGTTTAGAACATCTTCGTATTGTTATTTGATAGCAACATAAATATTTTGAATATTTTATTTTTATTTATTGCTTTATTGTTGAATTTAAGTTAACAAATTTAGTTCCGTAAAACTCTTTTAAATGAAAAAATGGATTGTCTATGATTTAGGAGCCCAAATTTTTAAGTTCGCCTCATGCCTACGAAACACAGGTACGGCACTATTCCTATGCCAGGGAAATCAACTCCACGGATTGCTTCGCCACCTCAAGTTCAATCACCACCTATCTACTCGTCGCCACCACCCCAGGTGGAGCACCCTCCAGTACCTAAACTCTATCCTCCACCAGTCTTCTACCCACCACCACCTATCTACTCACCTCTGCCGCCAGTCTTCTTCCCGCCGCCAACACCTAAACTCTCACCTCCTCCACCTCCAGTGCAGTCCCCGCCACCACCTTTCAACTTCCCCCCCACAAACACCACCTAAATTCTCACCTCCACCTCAGCAATCACCACCCCACCTCCAATGCAATCACCACCAGTTCCTGTGCAATCTCCTCCGTCGACCTTCCCAGACAGTGTACTCCCTACAAACTTGGACTTCCGATACACATCCTTGTCACCGCGAGTTTTCCCAGGCTATCAAGGAGTGTACAGCCGTCTTTTTATGCAAATTTTTTAGTTATCAGCAGACGTCCAGAAAACAATGTACAAACTCACTTTGTAAGAGTTATATCATGGACTGTACTAACTCATTTTCGGTAGTTTATATTGCCATTCAATTCAAGATGAGTGATTTTTACCACTCTCAATTCACATTTTTACTGAACTATATTGTCTGGTTTGAAAGACTCAAGAGTCGGTGCATTTAAATATATTCTTGTATAAATATAATGCAGAAGTGCTGAATTAGAACCGATGGTCTAATTTTATAAATACGGTAATGCCCTTTGAATTATGACCTATATTAGAGTGAACTTTGATACTATAAATATCTTTCTTAATCATCATACTCCATCTCTTAAATTTCAAATGTAAAGATTATGTTTCAAAACGTTGATGCTACTGGTTCATAACATTGTATGTCTATTCTGCTTCCAACCCCCTCTACCCAGGCACCCACCCTCCACCTTCATTTCTGCCCAACATCTTGGCATGTCACATATGTACGAGAGGTCCAACAAAAGTGTAGCAGACTTAGAGAAGCTGTACTAATGGGCAACCACAAAGCATTTCTTGGTTGTTACCTTGTCATTTTTCATCCCAAAGAGCGAAAAGTAACTTCATTACATATCAACATCGACTAAATCGAAGAAATGGGTTTCAAAACCATATATTCAGCAATTGAAATTTCAAATGTTACATGATAATGGTTCGAGCTAATCTGGTTGCTTCAAAACTTGGAAGAAAGACAACATTAACAAAAAATAAGAACTTGTGTTATTAGATGAACATTAGAAAAACCTCGATATCCTTCCACTATTATACTTACAACTAGAAAGTACTCACATTGAGCATATTTACTACTTTTGAACTATTTATATACACATCTAATATAATTATAATCCAGTACTACAAGAAATTAAATTAACTCTTAGAATGTGGTCATACCTTGAACTACATAACATCACCTTCACCAATCTTCGTACTTCATATCAACAGATACTTCATGTGTTCCAAGGCAATGCCATAGATTTTCATATAATTTCAGGTTTCAGCCGCTGAAATGTACAACATAACCCTCTTTGTAAAGCCGTTTCCCGCCATTATCTTCCATCCTATCCCAGAACTGCAGCAGTCGTACGTCCAACATAATTTCATGTGGTGATTCTCTGTAAAGTCGGAAAGTTGTCAGCTAGAATGATCTCATAATCTTGATCTATGTTTAGCGGCATTAAATGGTAACCGTCTGCGAACAGAAGCAAGTGGCTTTGCATTCCTGGAACCTGCGAATTTAATATCCCAACCTTCCACGTTCTTTGGGACACACGCGTCAAATAATACTTGGCCAAGGACACTATGTGCACTCATACAAGGGTTTGACCGATTTGGCGATCTGTCTTTCCGCTCCTCAGGTACAGAGTCTCTACTGTTTTCATAGCCAGCTGAACTTGGCAGGAAGAAGTGGTCATTCGGCCCAACTGCAACTCTTCTAAGGCTTTGATTTGAGTCTACTGCTGCATTCTGGAGGTCACAAATTAAGTCGGATACTTCATCATGCGTATCATCCATAAGAGTTCTTTCTCCAAGTTTCTGAATTTTGTGGGAAAAACTAGAAACTGCCTGCTCAAGCAACTCAGCTATAGAAGTCGTGTACTGGATCGACTGATGCTTGTAATGACCTGTTGCAGTGCAAATCATATTAGTGCAAATGGTGTGCCACATGAACCTGAACTAGAAACTTGTACAAATTGAGATTCTATAAAGATTAGCAATAAGAAAAATGCAGGAAGTGAGAATCCACATATAGACGAGCGATAATGGATTAATAAGAAAAGGCCGTTATGCACCATTCAAAAATCCAAATGTCACCGTCCAAATCACCTACTACATTTTCAATAAAAAGCACATTTGAGGATGCTTCACTTGGCCTACCTCATATCCAACTTGGAATTATAGGGCACCAGTGAATGTCATAGGACACACCACTAGATAAGACATTTAAAGAGGGAAAATTTCAAAAAAAAAAAAAAAGAAATCTGAAAATTGAATTTATTCCCAGTATTTTCAAACCCAAGAAGACCAAATTGGCCAGTCGTAATGAGAGCTGCCCAACTCTCAGGTACAAGTTTCACAAAAGAACCAAAGAGGTAAAGACCGGATAAATAACGAGTAGAACAACAGAAGAAAAGAAAAAAACAGTAGAAGATAAGAAAATATATTTAATAAAGCAGTACTAGGGGTCTTCATGTGTATATTTAGCCACAAAAAATTCAGCAGTCAAAGAAGCTAGGTTTGGTCACTTATAGTTAATATTACAAGTATTATTTCTTGTTGAACTGCACTAGTGGGACCTGTCAAACGGCAAAAAGGAACAAAAACAGGATCAGTCACCCGAGAGGAAAAGTTCTACACAGAAATAATAATATTCAGCACACCAACAGCTTCCTCCACTGGGTGACTGGGCTGATGAGGAATGAAGCATTACACTAAGATGGCATTGATTACAGAAAAGTGTACAAGACTTTGAAAGTACTGAACCACAATATATCTCAAGTTTAATGTATTCAACATATAGATATAGTTATTTATAAGCTAACAATTAACCTGCATTCCACTTCACCACGTTGACATTGCCCCCCATATCTCGTAATTGCCTAGCAAATTTGCATACAACTGGATATGTAACCACATCGTCATTTTCTGAACATAAAATCAGAAAAGGGACCCCCAAATCCTATAGATAAAAAGAAACCGAATAAAAAGGCCAAAATAACGAAAGAAATAGTAAATATTATCCGCAAATGTCATGATCCAATTAGAAACTTACAACTGAGGAACAAAGAGTTTGCCAGTAATCTGCATGTTGGGATCCAAACCTTGTGAGAAATAAAGCATCCAAGCTCGAAGTGACACCTTTCGCAAAAAATGATACTAGCTTTGAAAAACCAGGCATCTTCAGGACAATGTGGTTTGAAGCCAATTGGGCACCCAAATCACTACTAAAGTCAACAGGATCAGAGTCATATATCTGGCCTGAGATGCAGTGCATAACCAATCTTCCATCCTCCTTCATGTAAGAAGAAATAAGTCGATAAATAAATAAGGTGCTCTACCACTTATAATTCATTACTCCCTCCATCCCATAAAAATAGGCTTGCTTTCCTTTCTCGTCTTACCCAAATTATACACCACTTTCCTTATTAAGAGTATTTTTGATTTTTTAATTTTCTAATATGTCCCTATTTAATGTGTCTTGCTATCAACAAATATAAACTACTCATATTTAAACCACTATTTAATATAGGGGTATACTAGAAAAAACGTAAGACATATTTATATTTCCAACTATGTTAATTACGTTTTCTTAATACGTGTGAAAATGAAAACAAGCCTATCTTTATGGGGGCGGGGAGTAACATTAGTTGAAGTCAAAGAACAAAGTCTACCAGATTGAGCTCCGCTTCACAACATCCTTCAATAATCTGCATCAGTTGTGAAATAAATTATATGCATGGCCACATTCATGACAAACAATGATTAATCTTATCCAATTTCACTAAATATAAGTGCATAATTTCTTCAACAAACAGTTAGTGACACAATCCTCATCAGGAACATTTTTTGGTGGGAAAGTCAACACAGAGCTCAATGTATGTTCATGTGCATCAAAATGACCATGGCTCCAGTGCATTGACATCACCTGAAAAAACTTATACATACAAGCCTTTGAACCACCAGAGGATGCTGCAAGGACAATAGGACGCATGCCACTCCTTAGCTCCTGCATATACAATAAAACCTTAGAGAATAATTACACCGAGGGCAAAAAGAACAGTTTGATAATAATTATACCGAGAGCAAAAGGAACAGAAGGAGAAGAAGGAAATGAAGAAAAGGAAAAGGAAAAAAAAAAAAAAGGACTTTTAGTACTTTGCATGGCTTCATTCACATGTTCTTTTCAACATCACAACACTGGAAATGACATGAAAGAAACAAGACAATAAACTAATAGTAGTTTACTAACTCCGTTGTTCATTATTGCCACTTTTTTTGCATATAAAGACATGGTAATAAGACTGACCTTAACAATCTCATTAAGTACAGAAAATGCTAGTGATGTAGCCCTCTCTGGGATGAATCTGCAGATAAAAATACACACTAACTATGAAATGACTGTTCTAAGAAATGGGTTCAAGGAGGAATTCAAATCAAAGAAATGAGAAATTCTTGAAATAAGGAATAAGAAATTCTTTAGAAAATAAGGAGAAATTCTCGATCTTAAAACAAAAAGGTATTTTTGAGTTGGCTTCTCCTGCGAATTTTCAAAGCTAGTTTTCATTTATCTCACTACTTAGGTAGTGGGATAAGAAAATTCCGCAATGTTAAATCCCAGAAAGAGTCCTCGCCCAATTTCCCTAAAACAATTTAGATTTTTGCCAGCTACCCAAGTGGACAAATATTCACTCCCATGCTATTGAGCCGTGAAATCTATACAGTTACCAGGCCGAGTGATGTTCTAGCATGTTTGTCCATGCTTCTTTCTGATGCGGACATCATCGAGACTTAATTTCGACTGTTATTGAGCTTTATCATTTATGTTTTCTATTTTTATTGTTATCGGGCTTGTAGTAGTGGGTTGGCCCAAACCCGTCACTTAATTAGGTTTTCAGTTTTTAAACAATTTTCACATTACAATTCAGACAGTTGATGATTGAATAAAATTATAGTTGGCGGCTGCCACGTTTTCTCCCTTTCCTCTTCTCCTTCACGTTCTCTTCTTCCCCTCCCCTTCTTCTCCTTCTCACGGCTTCTTGCTTCTTCTCTATTCTACATCAAATTGATATCAGAGCCAAACTTGGGATTCCATCACTGCCACCGTCAACAGAGAACAACCAACAACCTACATCAGACCCCCAATTCGCCAGCACCCACAACCGCGAACTGCGCAACGCCACCAAAACACCAAACCAAAATCTAATAAACACCATACCGTATCCCCAACACATAGCCAACAGCCTACATCATACCCCCAAAACCCGTACCTAGCCATAACCACAATAGTCGGCTCGACGCTATCAAAAAAAAAAAAAAAACAAACAAACAGGCAGAAAAACGACAACACCGTTCGATAACCCTCAACCACTCCAATAGACGCTGCCGCACCAACTGACAGCCACACTCAAATCTGATTCTGTCAATCACCAGTCGGCCGTCGCTCGCTCCCTCTCACTCTCCAGCCTACAGGAAGAACAGAAATAAAATAAAATTTCTTCCCTCACCGAACGGGGGTAATCAACGCTGTTTATCAAAACACAAAAATTTTTGGCGTCCAACTCACTGCATCGGTACCAGAGGAAGCGACGAACTGAGGAAAAAGAAGGAATCGGTGCCAGAGGAGAAAATATGTTGGGCCCAATTATGGCCTATGTTTTTTTTTAATAGGGTTTACTTTATTGGTAAGTGGGCTCCGTTTTTGGGTCCTAATTTGTAATTTCCTTTTGGGCTCGATTTTGGGCCCTGTGTTTTTGTTATTTACAGTTAGCCAGAAAATAAAAAGTGTTGATTTTCATTTTGGTCCTTAAATTGGGATTTTGTTAATTTTAGTTAGTTACTTGATATTCGGCCACGGTTTTGGGCCCTATTCTTTGTAATTTTCTTTTAATTTTGGGTTCGACTTTAGCCCTATTTATTTCTATAATTTACTTTTAGTCAAAAAACAAAAAAAAAAAAAGAGAGTGAGTATTTTTATCTAACATTTTG
>CAIGRP010081303.1:0-107232 GCA_903798385.1 Fraxinus cuspidata | reverse complement strand
CATCAGATTCAAGTTTTTTTATCATCAGTCATAGTAGCAGGAAATTCGCTAGTTATAGCCTTAGAGACTTTCTGTGAACAAGGACCCCTTTCATTTTTTTGCTGCCAAATGGGAAAATCCCATTTTCCATTAAAAACTCCAAGTTCAAACGTTGCAACTATCATTTGAAGTTTTTAATCAACACAAAAAAGTTTTTGAGGTCTTAGTTCCACAGAGAGGCAGTAAGCAGATATTTTAAGCAACCAAATTTAATATCACACAAATCTCAGTGTAAAACAAATCAGGAATGAAAATATCAAAGCCAAAACAAACTAACACTCAATAAAGACAAAAATAACAGTGACAGTAAGCAACTTAATGATCACAGTGAATCAGTACAAGACCAGCAGTCAGATTAAACAACCAACAATCACAAGAATTTCACAAAGAGTTATGCTACAAAATATTAAACAAATTAATATTTAGAATTTTAACAATTTTAGGTGTTAGAATTCACCAGGATTCCGTAAGGCTCATGACCCCAGGTTAAGGCTCAATTCCAACACCAGGGATCAACGATAATAGGGAAAACATGGGGAAAATAACAATGATCAAGATCTAATGACAAGAAAATAGGTAAGAGAGTTAGGAAACATTTCACCAAACAAGGTTAAAAAAAAAAAAGGACCAGCACCAAGCAAGTTTGAACAACCAGTAATTAGCAGCTTGAAGTCCAAAACTCCAAGCATGTTCACCAAGAATGAGTTTACCTCACAAGAACACAACAGAGAGGAAAAATTAGTAGCCAAATCAAGAGTAAGAAAAAATTAGGGTGGTTCTGCAATTTAGATCGACAAACGAATGTCAATTGAAAATTGATTTTCCAGTGACAAACACTCGATCGAAGACTCTTCTCAGCCTCACAAACACTCTGATACCACTTGTAAAATATAATACTCAATGGAAGCATAAGAACGCAGAAATCATAGAGAAGACATCGCACAAAAAAAGAAACATATCCTTTCATTCATTGAGGCTCAGAATATTTATTATACCCTTTTGCACAAAGAAACGACCTCAAAACACACAAAAACCCCTAATCTATTCACCACAATGGCTCGAAGACATACACGACCAAAACCAACAGAAAAAACTCTATTTCTAAGAACCACAAAGGCACCATTCACAAAGATTAAAGATTAAAACCAGAGGTTTAAATCCATACACAAAGTATCACTAAGAAGCAAGAAGAGAGAACACGAACAGAAAGCCCCAAAACTCCACAGACGGGAAAAGAGAATACAATGAAAAGTTAGGGCTCAGAAGACATTTCAGCTCGTATATATATTATCAGCCAACAGCCGTTAGATCAACCATGGAGATTGGCCTGTCCAGAGCAGCTACCAGTGGTGAGATAAGTGGGCCGAGATTTTGGGCCTATTTCAAAGCTTATCGGGCAATGTCAAACTCATTCCAGCAATGGGCCAAGCTCAATTCATCATTGCCCATATTTATTGAAAGGACATGTCACAAATAGCATCACAATCCAACAATATTTTATGTTGAAATCAATGAGAATGTTAAAAGCGGAAGCATGCCTTGATCCATGTATCTGATTGCTTGAATTATACGGGGTTATGATCTTCCAATTAATACGTGGTTCCTTAGAATTCTTCTCTATTGATGGGAATGCAGAGAGATGGAAAAAAGTCACGTTCAATTGGGAACTATGATCCATGATATAATAACTGATTATGTAGTTATTACCTTTTAGTTCTTTAAATTGGCCCCTCATCAATTTAAAATAACTGTTCCGATCTCTACACTTTATTTCCATGACATTTAATACCCACTAGTCCAAAATTGGCTTTAATAGATTACTTTATTGACTAAACTTTTAAGATAGAATTAAACATTTTAATATATATACATATGTAACCCCCACACATTGGAATTTTCCAACAGCGGGATCCAATGCCTCCAAAAACTAGAATTAAAACTTTTTATAAATCTTTTGTTCAAGTAGATGTTTTAAATCTCGAACTTATCCATGGACCTTGCCACTTATTAGAAGAATGGACTCCTACAATTCTAGAGTCACGAATTAGAAAGAGGTCATGGTCTTATACTTAATCTTAACCTGTTAAATAGTCAAACAAACTAGTTGCACGAGGAGATTTTTTCGTGTACTTTAGTTCTCAAATTCTTAAGGTATATATGGGCAGTTCATCCTCAATTCCATGGCCCCAAAAAAATTATAAATATTATATTGAGACGATGATGATTTCATGGTATTATACGAATTATCGAACTAAATTTTACAGCAAATTCAAAAAAACAACACACTGTTAAGATAAAACAGGTTTCCTTTACACAATTCCAAAATATACTTCCGAAGGCATCAAAGTGAAGTAAATATCAATAAAGGCTGGGACTCAAAATTATACCCGTCTATTTGGCCATACAAACCTAACCCTAACCCTAAAGCACTCCTTTATTGATTAAAAGAAGTCACAAGGATCATTCAACAATAGTCTCTCTCATAACACAATCACTATACAAATTTCACAAATAGAATCAGAAGAATCAACTTCCAACTAGAGGTTTGATAGAAGAACATGATGAGGGAAGAGAAAATTAGCCTGGAAACCAAAACCCAAACGATAGAACACATATATAACCTAAAGGGCAACCAAGGTGTTAGTATCAAAACATGTTTACCAAAAATATCAGGGATCAAAAGTATTTGCAGTTACAAAATCGCAGAAAATTGAAAAATAACAACACCAAGAATTTTCACCCACTAATGAGTCCGAATGTTTACGTTCTCTAAATGCCACTCATCCGTTGAGTATCTACAAGTAGATATTGCTTCGAATCACTAAAATCAGCTAATAGTAGCTCGTACAATGCTTGAAGAATGTTTTCTCTTGCCTTACAAAGATGATTTACCATACTAAACCTTACATCAAGCTCTCTAAAATACACTCAGTACATCATATAACCCACCAAAGATTACAAGAGATTGACAAATAAAACAGAGATGAAAACTCGAGACGAAAAACCCTCAAATGCTCACACATACAAATTGTGTGCAAAAAGGCCAAAAGGTGCCTTTTACATGCCACTACAAACCACAGATCCATCATCCAATATTGCTCTACGTACAAGGTCAGATCGTACCAAAACACTAAGCCTAAAGTTGCCATTTAAAGGAATGCGACCTTACAAGTATTAGTCAAAGGTCCAATTCAAAAGACTAAATGTCCGTCTGACATGACTTTTGAAAAGTCAAGAGGGAGTTTTTGAAATTGAAAAACTTCTTTTGGACCTATATGGCGGCTAATTTTATAAAAATGCTTCGATAGTTAAAAGAGCTTTTAGAAGAAATTGGTCGAATGTAGCTTCCTCTAAAAGCACTTAGTAATAGGAAATGCTTTTAAAACTTAGTTTCCAAATAAAAATTAAGACAGTTTCCTCTAAAAGTTCTTCTACAAAAGTAAAAGAAAAAGTAAAACCTATGCCAAACGGCCCTAAATAAAAAATGTGAGGCATGACCCAATTTCAGCGCAAGGATTATATTTATACCCTTATTACCAACCATTGATCTAATCTTGATCCAATGGTCCAGAGGCTTTACTAATAATCAAGTAAAATGTTGAGCTGCAACACGAGGGGGTAACCTCATAACGCAACTTTATGCAGTGGATTCGATTTTGGACCAGCCAAGTTATTAGACAATTGCAAGAAACAAAGATTGGACCTTAGCCCATTATCATCATCGCGTCAAAAAGAGTGTTGGCAATATAACAGCCAACACATAGTCCCATAAATAATATATTATTGAGATGACAGCCACTATGATATGTACATACTGGGTGAAAAGTTAAACGAATATATAGCATATGACTGAATTCTAAAGTAGGAAATTTAGTTAGAAGATGAGCCAATTTCATGTCTAACTGTAACGAGCTTTTAGTGAGTTGAAGAAGTCTTTCCTTTAGCTATTATTTTGATAGGATACATTACCAAATTCTTTTTGTTATCATTTTTTTCTCTCTCTCTCTCTTTTTTTTTTTTGCTTGCTACTTTAACTAAGTTAAGGAATTTGTTTAATTTATCATTAATTTTCTATTTTTATAAGTATTAGGCTACTTGTACGACCTTGAATAAAGGGAAATGAAGAAATATACTACTCTTTTGAGTTATTTGGGAGGTACTGATTTCTTGTATAAACTGACAAATTAAATCCATTTTACTAATAATATCTTTACTACTAACTTTATTGAGCGTAACGCCAATCACTAATAGTCTTTCCAAAATTGATATATTCCCAACCCTGATATATGGGAATATGTGAAGTAATCTCATAATAATATTCCTTAGATTTACTTGCATGTACGTGCAACAACCCCTTGTATAAATATTTCACTATTCATGTTTGGTTTGATAAAAATCAGATTTTTTTTTTAGATTTTAATAAAAGTTGATGGAATGTGATTGAAAAATTATGGATCACATAAAATATGCTATTATAATTTATTGTCGATTCTAACTTAAATTTTAATCAAAATTTTAAGCTGAACCAAACACACATGAACTTATCTTATATAATAAAATATTTTCTTCTCAGGTGAAGTAACATTAACAGGAAAAAAAAACCTAAAAAGGAAAAGGAATTAGCACTAATGGGGATTTATTTATTTATTTATTTTTAAAAGAAAACTAGTAATGGAGATGTGCCCACTAAATTGCAACAAGCATAAAAACTGGCTTTACTTGTAAAAGAATGAGAAGGTGCTGAATTGTTTACACCTTCCAGAAATGAAAAGCCTTAGAGAACGGGAAAAGCTACCATCGAATGGTATTACGAGTTTGTGGTTTCTCTGTAAAGAAAAAAAGAAAGGCAGAAACATATTTTCTTCCAAACAAAAGTAGAAGATGTTCTTGCCAATATAATAATTAAAAGATTCGAAAACAGAGCCTTCAAAATTATTTACAGAATAATTCAATGAAAAAAAGTAGTGGGAGAGGCATAAATTATTCAATAATTAGGGGAGGAGAGCTAAACCTAGTTCTTTCAATCAGTAGCGTGGGCCAAAATTACTCTTCGATATGATTGCATGGTTTTAATTTATTTGTGTGTAGAATAAATAGTCGATTCCATGCAGATAGATATTGGAGGTGCATGCCTCTAAAAAAGTAAAATCAAAATCATGATCCAGCAAGCCCTCGTGGGCACTGAATTATTGTTCACAATTTCGAGCCCCACACGACTCACATCTAACCCCACGAACAAAATTGACGAGTGATGTTGTTTATCATTACGATTAATGGAACATCCATCCATTGTCCTTCGCATTTCTCTCTCTCTCTCTCCTCACCCTCTCTTTTGTAAAAGATGAATTGTTGAATTCTATTATTCCGCATAGACTGTCATATCACCATCGATGTTTCATCATCTCGATGTTTCATATCATTATTCAAAATTGATTTATAAATCATTTGATTAAACTCGCATCCTCATCTATTTAAACCATTATACACCCTACGCCTTCCCCTACTCTCTCTCTTTCAAGTTGTGTCGTAAATCCTAAAACCATAGTTGTCAAGGATATTTTAGTGAAGTAGTACCATGATGAGGCGACAATTGAATATTATGGACACGCCTACTTCGGTCGACTGTGGAAGAGAAGTTAGATTCCGGCGATCCTTTCGCACTTTGATGGAGTGCATGGTCCCCGCTTGCTGCGCCTTCCAACAATCGGATGCTCTCTTCGACAACAGTTGTAATACAGTCACCGGCACTTTTTTCGGGTACAGAAAGGGTAGGGTCAGTTTCTGCATCCAACAAGACACCAAGAGCAGTCCAATCTTGCTCTTGGAATTCGCAGTTGTAACATCATATCTCGCCCGAGAGATGCAGCATGGCCTCCTCAGGATAGCTCTCGAGTGCAAAGGGGGATGTGGCTCGCTCTACAAAGTTCCGGTTTGGTCCATGTACTGCAACGGCCGGAAAGTTGGATTTGCCGTCAGGCGTGAGATGAGCGAAAATGACTCCAGCGTGTTGAAGCTTATGCACTCTATCTCTGTTGGGGCTGGGGTTTTACCGAAGTCGGGGGAGGATTTTAACGGCGACGATCTCATGTACCTTAGAGCTAGCTTCGATAGAGTAATTGGGTCACCTGACTCTGAGTCCTTTCATATGATTAATCCGGTCGGAAGTTCTGGACAAGAGCTAAGTGTATTCCTTGTCAGATCTTAACTAGAAAAATTCTTATTTTTTAGCATGTACAGGTATATATGTGTGTCTGTCGGAGTACTGAAATATTGTACACAATCTTCATATTCTGAATTTTTACTAGTTTTTAATTACGTAAAGAGCCTATCTCGTACTTCAACTAAACATTACCAATTTTCTTCACATTATAAAAGGTGAGTGAATAAAGAAACGTCTTAATTGTACTAATGACGATTATACCTCTACATCCATGTAATGATCGTTAACAACAATTAACCACTGAGTTTGTGAGGTGCCCAAACAGAGTGCTTTGGTTTAAGTTAGAATAGATTAAGGTTAAATGGCCAAATAGTTGTAAATTGAAGTTCAATGATCTAATTACCATTTTTTATTGTAAAAGTTGGATGATTGTTAGTACAACAAACTACGTCCACGTGGTTGCTATGTATGAAAAAGTTGGGTTTAACAACCACTGCAGTGATTGCACAAACAAAGTGGTTTAATTTATATATGCTAACTTCAATGACCTGATTGTGACTTTGCCCTGAGGCAAGAAAAAAACCATAAACCCATTGGACCTTCCGTTACCAGAAGAAGTCATTTTATGAAAAAGGAACCAAAGTGTCCAAAATACAGATCCGAACACTCGACTATAATCACTCAAGACTACATCAAAATCAGCTTTTCAACCATAACAATCGTTCACTCGAGAACATCACAACACTTCTCAATATACAGATCACTCAAGAAAACCCTTTTTTGCCAATTTAAAACAACTTTATCAACCAGATTTTGAAGAGTCAACAAATCAACCAAGTCAAATATTCATCTAGTCAACATATGAGTCACATCATTGTGCCATTTTCTTCGCATATAGTTAGGGTAAAATCTGGGTGATTGCCATTACAATTAACCTATAAAACCAAGCTTGGCTCATTGAACAATGGATCGAGCTCAACCTTGCTTGTCACAAGTCGAGTTTGGCCACCAAGCGAGCCTTTTTATTTTATTAGACTAAGAACCTTGGACCCATTTTAAAAAGGATCAAAAGGAGCTTAAGGGTAAAACCCTAAATCACAGTACGAGTTGAGACTAAAAGCTCATCCATTGAGTTTGGACATGATCTGCTATTCTCTGAAAACATCATTGTTAACCACCTATCAAAAAAGTGATTTTCACGTCTACACCTTCCAAAACCACAACTCCTAAGAAGACAAGTATCACCTCTAAAGCTCCAAAACCACAACTCCTAAGAAGACAAGTATCACCAAGTCAACATCTCACCCCATCAATAAGAAGAGAGTAGTAATAATTGCCTAGACAGTATGCAATTATGACATATATCACTCTTAAGTCCAATATTAAATGGGGGTATGATCGGTTGAACTTAGCATTCAGTCAAATCTCTTCAAATATAAATTGTAGCACACAAATCGAAGTCAGCATTGTTGATTGATGAGATAGAGGGCGGCAAGCTCTCGATTGGAGGCGTATATATAAGGGCGATGGTTCCCTACAAGAGGCAAAACTAAGCCATTGCAAATCTGCAATACGCTACCAAAAACACTTTTAATAGACATTACTCTTTTCCTTGTAGTATTTAAACAATTATCTTAACAAAATTCTCTTAAGTTGAATGAAAATTGCCACATCAATTTTGGTCATCGACACTATTATTATCATCCATGTAAAACGACTTATCAACAGTTGCGCGTGCTTTTATTTTCGATTTCAGCGACACATTGTCATGTCATGGTATGGCCATGCGTGCGTGCACCCACTTAAAAGCTAAAAAACAATTGATTTGCATGTGCACTTTTAAGTGGAAGATACATTCATGTTGGTGTAGGATTCAGCAACAAATTCTGAAATTGACTGCACCTTGCTCCCCCCAAATGAATATGGACATAAATATCCAATCAACTAAACAGATGCGACACAACAAAAAACAACCTCACGAGCGGAAAATTTACGTTTCTCTTTGTTTTTTTCTTGCCCCAAGCATCAAAAGTTGTCGAGATTGATTATTCTAACTTTTGACTGTCCCCTAAACATATTCCTATTCGCTACTGTCACGTCCTTAATTCGTAATCACTTTAATTTTGCATGATTGTGTTAAATAACAACATCCATGTCGATTATATTATCTTTTTATTCATAATTATTAGATCGATCATACATGAATAAATTAATATTGAATAAGTTTGAGATATCTATTCAATATATATCGATTTATAGAAACATTTAAATTTAGAATCACGCTACAATGACGTAACACTTAACATAATGGTTTACATAATGCCGAGTCACATTCTATCATTGGACTATTTAAAATGCAGTCAACTTTCTCATCTAATCACATTCCCTCACACTGCCTTTTGTCAAAGAATCTCTATCACAATGGCATTTTCCTTAAATTTAACTAGTTGTGCAAGTTAAATTTTAATATTTTACACTCAATAATTTTATAACCCAGTTTAATTAAGCATTTTAAAACTCGTAAAACTTATATTTTAATAGATCTAGAATGTTAAATTAATTTAGATTAAATACTATGTTTACTAGTCAAATTCAAATATTAGTAAGGGAAAATATCACCTACATTACAAAATAATCAAGTTGTTTGAATACAAGGAAATTTGTCCCTATACTCAAAATTTTACACTCAATAATTTTGTAACCCATCCATTTTTCTTTTGGCATTCATGTCTGATAACATGACTTATGGTGCACGAAAGTCCTTTCAAACAGAAACTTTTAAAAAGTAATGTAATTAGCCAATCTGTCACTGCATTACCCTCTCAAAAAAACATGAGATTTTTTGTATGCCGTAGATGTGCCAAATGGCCAAGACAATCACATGAAAGCCCCACGGCCCTGTAACCTCGGAATTAGCAAAATTTTAGCAATAGTGGAGACCCGCAAGTAGAGCCCGAAGTTGCACTAAACATATTAATTCGTCCCAGACTTGAGGTTTTGGTTTTTTGCTTTTGCCAATCTCTTGATAACATTTGAGGCGTCTTATGTTTGTCTCGAGATCAAGAGTGTGTTTGGATGTGGTCATAGCTTAAGAATAAGCTCCAAGTCAGCACACACAGGTCCCAAAGCTTAAAAGAGATAATAAGATACCTAAATGAACCTTATTTTCGCCGACGGCGGCAGTGGCAATGTAGCGATGCGGTTATGATCAATCCCAACTTCTTTTTAGACACAACCTTTTTAAGTAAATTTTCAATGACGCCTTCTTTGCCTATACAATAGATATGAAGTCATGTTTAGAGGTGGACAAAAATTATCAGAATCATTGGATCGAGCCAAAACTAGACCGGATCTACTCAAGTTCTAATCGGTTTTTTAAATCAAGAATTGAACATTTCTTATCCGATTCTCGATTCTAATTCGAAAAACCAAAAATAATTGTTTTAAGCCGATTTTTTTTACTTTTTCTTTTAATAGCAGCCGTGGCAATGCAACCAATGCGGTTATGATAAACTTCTCTTCAGACACAACCTCTTTATGTAACTTTTCAATGATGCCTTCTTTGCCTATACAATAGATATGAAGTCATGTTTAGAGGTGGACAAAAATTACCAGAACCATTGGATTGAGCTAAAATTGGATCGGACTCCCGACTAATTGATTCTGATTCTTCTCAAGTTCTAACCGGTTTTCGAAATCAAGAATTGAACAGTTCTGATTCGATTTTTGATTTTAATATAAAAAACCAAAAAAGTTGATTTAAGCCGAAATTTTTTACTTTTTATTTTTAATGAAGTTTGTTGCACTTTTTTTAAGAGTAATATTATTTGTACATAATTGTGTATATAATGTGATGTACAAATGCTCATTATTTAAGAATTCAATTTTCCCAAAAATCATTTTCAACCTCAATTCCCAATAAATAATTTTACGAGTAAAAACAAAAAAAAAAATCACTATTTTTAACCACACATTTTTCAAAAATTCACAAATATAAAATCTATTTTCCCAAAATATAAACTCAAACAAACCCTTATAATATGTTGTTATTTATTAAACTTAGACAAAAGTATTCATCAAATTTTATAGATGTAATTATATGAGTTATTATCATCCTTCAAGTTAACATTTTTGGCCCCCTTAAAGTATAAAAAATATAGAGGTGACATTGAAACATGTTTAAAGAACTCGATCAAGCCAATAGTTAAACATTTGATATAAATTGCAGTATTTAATTAAACTTGGAAAACGCAAATCATTAGAATACATCATTCTAATAAATAAATATTGAGAATTTAAAATTATAGCTTCAAAACTTCTATAAATTGGTAGTGTGTATGTGGATGATCTATGCAAAGGCGGTGGATCGGCTAGATATGATTCCTCTTAAGAGGATCTGCGAGGCGATGGGAGGGATTTAAAGTGCATAGGTGATGCAGGAAGGAGAATAGTAGCATCATTGGAGGGCTAGAAAGGTTGCCTCAGCAATGATAGGCCAAATTACTTGAGATTAGGGAGAAATTTAGGGTCCCTGACACCATAGAGTTTTTGGTGCCTCGACCCGATGAGGGAGCTTGTCATCTTAGGTAGGGGTGCGTGGGAGTCAACAAAGCAATTATGCGTCTGCCTGTGCACCGCTTCTTTAGATCTGTGCTGAGGCATTATAACTTGAATGCCCATGTAGCTGAACCCCAACTAGTTGCAAAAAAAAGTTATTTTCTAACCAGTCGACCCAAAGCATAAGCAAAAATGAAAAATGTTAACCTAACTAGCAACAACTCTAGATGAGTCCAGCCAAACACAACATCTCTTCAATACAATCTGATATTACATCTCAAATAAAGGAGAACATTTAATTTAAGCCATTTAAACAGGATTAACTGTAAGTTTGATTATTCATAGAATAAAACTGAAGCATAACTGAAGCATACAGTCTAAGTGTTCAATCAAATAGTGAACGAATCCGCGGCTTTTTTCTAAAATAAAAACCAGTAACCCTGGGGCAACATAAGTTGCTTCTAGTTGTTGTTTTTTTTTTTTACTAATCCCACCGCGCTCCCAAACCACCAATAAGATGTATCAACAGAAGGAATGGCAGTCACTTACCGTGAGTTAGTAACTGTACATGGCTCTCTATCTATTGTAGAGGGGTTTGTACAAGAAGAAAATTTGCGGGTTCAGATTTTGCTACATAATCAAACTTTGATATGTTGTACTTTCTATGAACCCCGGTAAGTTTGGCTGTTGCTGAGTTTTGGTGGAAGCCCACAATACGTCTAGAGCATTCGAGTAGTTGATCTGCTGAATAGGTGGTATGCTTCTCGCAGGTCTTACTCCAATTCCCATCACCAAAAAGTGTACACTGAGCTGTATATATAGCAGCAGCAGCCAAAAAGGAAGGTGGATATCTCAGCATTTCATACTCCACTAGGCATAGCTCAATCAAGAAGAACGATAGCAGCAGCAGCCAAAAAGGAAGGTGGATATCTCAGCATTTCATACTCCACTAGGCATAGCTCAATCAAGAAGAACGAAAGTTGCTCCAGCTGTTGTTACACAAAAAACAATTCTTTTAAGTACTTTCTCCAAGAAAATATGTAGTCACGTAATCGTAAAACATAAACTGCAAGTATCAACCTTTCTTTCAAACTGAGCAGCCTTGAGAAATCTTCTGATAAAAACATATGCAGTTGGAACAGACATATTATACTGCAAAGTGTTAAGCATCAACTTCTCCTGCACAAAGAGGGGAGTGCGTGTTAGCTTTAATGCACAGTAATATGAATAAATTGCTTTGGTTGATTACGAATGAGATCCCAATTGTATTCGCGTAGAATACCATGTCAAGGACTTCTTTTCTTGTGTAAGCTTTGTCCGAAATTAAAACCAGATCGTCTACAACTGGAACGGAAACTTCCTCATATTTGCATGCCAATAGCATGGCAACCAGACCAACTAGCTGCAGCTTCTTTCTCACCACAGTTTGCTTTGCTAAAAATCGATCTATCAAATTCACAGTTAGAAACAATGTTTCTTCCCTAAGTTCAAATTTGTGGTGTACCTGTTCATTATCATCAGAAAGACAAAAAGTAATCATCAATACAGATATTTCTAATATATATATTGTATACCTCTATGAGCCAGTCAATAACATGCTGTATACCTCTATGAGCCAGTCAATGAGAATGGCCCTCATTCTCTCGTTGATTTCAAATTGTTGTGCCATATATCCCGGGGAAACACAGCTACAACTCTGCACAAAGCACATGTTTCGGGCTCAAATAAGGAAGCATTTATTTAGTGAAAAATATTGACACCTTCTTCATGTCTTAAACAAGGAAGCATTTATTTAGTGTTGATTTTTAACGTCTTACCATTTCATAAGGTGAATGCATTTGATGACATTATTTTCTTCTTAGTTCATGATACCGCCATTCATGACGATTGACAACATTTATGTGATCTTTACACGTATGTATGTATGCACTGTATACGTGTATCTATGTATCTATCTAAAGTGTTTTCCTTGTAAATAATCCCATTTAAATGGTTCCTCATTCAATGATGGATTTCAGTTAAGCTCATATTTGTAATAATGCCTCATTTTGACATCTTACTACTACATTAAATGAACGTCTTAAAGGACATGATTTTCAACTTTTGTTCGTGCTAATGCCATTTATAGAGAGTCTTATGCATTCACAGTAAAACATCCCATTTGAATTGTCACCCAATAAATGATTGTGGGATTCAGATTAATCATGTTCAACATTCTTGAAGAACCCCGTGCAAAGAAAGAGTAATGCTATTTGTAGTCACTTACTAATACAGCCACCTTAAGTGGTAGCATACGGTGGTTATTTGCCATGTGTATGGGTGATTGTGGAATTCAGATTAATTATGTTCAACATTCTTAGAGCCCCATACAAAGAAAGAGTAATGCTATTTGTAGTCCATCACTACTACAGTCACCTCACGTGGCATACACATGGCATATCGTTACTTGATGCATGAGTCAATAAGACATTATTTACAAAGAAATCCGAAAAGTAAACTTTTTATTTAAATGAGCTAAAAATTCAAACTGTAGATGAGAATGTATTTTAACTATTATTGGAGAAAGACAATCACAATTAGATCTTGGAGATATTTTGGTGTTATACCAATCTTCTTCAAAGATAAGCTCAAATAATCATTATGATTTCTTACCTCCATTTTCTTGTAGAACTCGTATAGATCTTCGACATAGTCGACAACTGCAAGTGGATTCTTTGAATCATCACTGTCTATATCCATAATGGTCTCTTCGAAGATGTCTGCCATTTCAACCTCCTCCTACAAGTTGTTATAATTAGTTAAAGTACGTTATTTGAACAATTTATTTCAACAAAATCAAGGGTGATCAAATAGAAATGCAAGAGAAGAGATTCATACCATTTGATTGTTTTCACTGATTTCTATTTCTGTTTGTTCCAAAGACATGGGCACAGGCTGGTCTTTAACTGCCCCATTATTCTTTACATCTGCAAGAGGAGTATCCTTCAATATAGCGAATTCATTCACTGATGTCTTTGGCTTCTTCACTTCCTGATAGAATTCAATAACAGGAAAAATTAAACAGTATTAACTTTATTCATTCATAGGAAAAATTGAATTTTCTGGAGATAGAGAACTAATATACCTCTGGGCAGGGTTGCCGCAAGATTGACGTTTGTGCAGCATATTTCCTTTATAAATCAAAAACAATCCCGTTAGAGAAAACAAAAAGTAGGAGTCAGTGATAAAAGTAAACTATTTCACAAAGCAGACCTTGTGATTGGCCTATGTGCTTGAATTGGAGGATTCTTATCACAAATCCCATTTTTTCTGGGTAACAAAAAGTAAGATAGCAATTATTCAAATGCATTGGGAAAAAATAACGAAAGAAATATGAAGGATGTTTAAACTAGAGAGTCGAGATTTACTCTGATAAGCCTCTCTTGTTTACAACACAGGGATATGGACGAGGATTAGCTCCCACTAAATTCTGATTAATCGCACTCAGAGCTCTTCTGTTGGGTCTCAGCTCCATTCCAAACTTTCTGCCGCCGATTACTGCCCCTCCTTATATTTTTCAAATCCAAAACAAAAAAGAAAAAAGAGAACACCCATATAAGAACATTGAATTTGAAAAGTGATTTTAAATAAATAAAAAAAAACCATAAAATTGGTAAAAAAAAATGAAAAGAAAGAAGCAAGATCTTCCTAAATAAAACCTTGTGCAGTTGTGGGTTTAATCTGAGTGGAATCGTTCTCATCAGATACAACCATTATGAATTTCTTGATATCTGAAAGACCAATCACAAGAACCCTGATTGAATGAACAAAAATACCCTCTCCTTCACCAGACCCACAATTTGTACAACCCTATAATGCAGAACGAAAGCATCTAGAGAGAAAAGTAACATAAGAGGAAGAAGAAGAGGTTTATGAATGAGGAATGGATAAAGTCGAGAAATTTAAGGGCAATTGTCCAGCTAAAACATGAAATGTGTTTTATTTTTTTTCTCCTTTCAAATCAAACGGCTAGTAAATCTTGGCCGTTGGATCATTGAATTTACGGTCTGGCTACAACGGTCACCTGGGTTGGCATCTGCCACGTGGCATTTGAGACGTTGCTTTCAAACTATTTAAACATATTTCTGTTTAATAATTGCGTGGGGTTTGCACTATTATTAGGTGGCTCAGAGTGAGAGGCGCTCTACCCCATTCTGCCTAATACGGTTCTACTTATTCTTTCGACTTAATTAATTAATTAAAAATTCTACTTAAATAACTTAACCAGCAAGCTTGAGCTTAACTGAAAGAACTTGCTCATTTTAGGAAACAGCAAATAATTTCATTGTATGTTGATGCAAATGGCAGACGGAATAAATACTGGATTACATGTTGTCCAATCAAATGGATGCAAACATTAAAAATAAAAGAAGTTAGTTTGTAGATCACTTTGGTTCCAGAAACATAATGACAAAACCAACTCCAATCAAATGTAGAAATAATGAGATATCGTGTACAACGTTTGCATTCAATGCAAAAGTAAAGTTGGATGAAATATTTTGGATCATGCGAAGTGAATCACATCCCCCGGATTAATGATGAATGTATTGATGTGCTAAGAGAAGTCCATATCTGAATGTCATAATCTCAACATCCTCAACATAATAGAGTTTTGAAGTACGAGTAGCAAACAGGAACCACCGTCCCCTCTTTGTCTCGAATCACTCTTCCCATTCCTGTGCATTGCATCGATATTGATAAATTGTAGCCCCTCCCCCTCTCCCGATGGGCACCCATTGTCTCCCCACGCCACCTGCCCCCACCCACTCCCAAGTCCCTCCACCAGGCCAATCACAATCTCCACCAAGTGTCTCCACTAGTTCAATTTATACTTGTTTTTTTTATCCTTTAGTCACTTATTTGTAAGAAATGAGTTTAATTTTTTTAAAAAATAATTTATTAATTATAATTACATATCGAAATATTTTTTGTATTTTGTAATCTACTTGCAATCATGCTACATTGCTTCAGAAGTTTAACAGAAAATTTGATATAATACCATGTGATACTTTATCATTGGACTGTTTAAAACATAATTTTTTCATCCAATAATTTTCTGCCACCATTTCACTTGTCACTGCATCTGTCAATTCTTTATGGCAAAGTGGTATAATCTATCTGCTTGAATTATAATTGAGCTATAGACTTCAAAGTTCAAAGGGAGCATGTTCACGCGAGATAAAGAAAAATACAATCACATAACTGAATAGTATAGAAATGATTATTCTCAATAAAACTTTTAAGAAATTGATTTCCCACCAAACTGCAAACTGCAAGAGATTACTTGGCCACTCTCAAGAGAAAATAGGACGCAATGTGTAGAGAGTGGAGATTATGGATTCAATTTGTAAGCGAATTGAATTGTGCTTATATTAGTATTTTATTTTTATTTTTAATATTTTGGGTTGGTTTTTAAATTAGAAGAGAATCAACGGCTGGAGCGTCCTGGAGAATAAGGACTTCCGTTGGCTTTTTATGGTAGGGCAACAAACATGCTGTATTTGAAAATCCAAATCACAATTTTATATTACTAAACAATATTCACACCCCGTTTGTCTCCCATTATTCTAAAATATTGTTTGCTACAGTAAGATTCTGCACTACACATTCATCCAATAAAATATTATATACACAAACCAATAAAATTACTTTAAATTTCAGTCACACATTCTCCAAAAGATACTATTTATCACTCAATTTCTTCTACAATAATGGGAGACAAACATGCACTCAGTTGATCTTCATCAATACTGAGACTTTTTAAGTTACGTTTTAAAAAGACAATCTTGTTAAGAGTAACCAAATTCTTTGTATGTTAATTATCATTTCGATGTGTAATAGATGTGGTACTTACCCTTAACAACTAGTATCTCCCATCCTAATGTACGTCAATTTGGAGGGTTAAAAGTCAGACTCAATTTGTGAGAGAATTAGTTATTAGGAGTTAAATGATTTTTTAAAGCCACGTATCGTCATTAATATCTGGAACAACTAGAATAAATCACTATTCCATTCAAAGAAAGCAATTAGCGCATATATTTTCTAATAATTTGAGTAAAAATGACTGTATGCTAAAGGGTTGTTGGACAATTTTCTATAAAAATTTTAGCAGTTTTTGATAAAAGTTTATGTACCGTGTGGTTAAAAGTTGATAAAAATGTTAAATCTTATGAAATATGAGATTAAAATTGAAGTTTGACCAGTTAAAAAATTGATGAAATTTTTACAATGCTATATCAAACAAGCACCTAACAATGTACAACACAAGCAATGAATCCATTGCTGCTTTGATCTGCCCAAGCGTTGTTACATCTGATAAAATGAACGCAAAAAGAGAAGAAACAAATGGGACTATATATCCACCCTCTCTTAAAAGAGAGACTTTGAGATTATTATTCATTTGTGATTTTACATCACATGTTACTGTTGCATATGTGGACCAAAAATAAAATAAAAAAATTTAGCCGTATTTATTGACTTAATTGATACAAGTAATTATAAAAAAATATATATCTGCAAATCTACTCAGTTACACGGTTGACTGTATTTTGCCACTTTCCACACTACATGTAAATGCAATAAATGCAATTGCAATGACATAGTTTCTTCTCTCATTTTGATTCCAAACAACAAATAAATTATTCGGCTTTCAAACTTCCAAATTGCCTGTAATATTGGTGTTGAAACAGAAAAAAGTAGGCCAAATTATGTTGATAATGATAGTAATACAGATAGTGTGATATCATCAGCCTCATCAACTCACACATCAAAGAGAAACAGCTGGACGGAATCAGATATTTTGAGAGTCAAGGAATTTTTTATTCTATTAGACCAACAGCTTATAGTAGTCGTAGTACAAATGTGAGTTTCTGGTCCTTCTTTATTTATTTTCTGGAGTCAGATTTTAAATTTGCAAAGATTAAATGGTGTTAGATATTTGGTATCCGTGGATCAGAGACCCATCGTGTGCGCACGAGACCTCCGTGCGGTGGAGACACGGAGACACTGTGTCTCCGTGCGTGCACAGAGACAATTTTTTTTACAATGTCAACAATAACATTTTCACTATTAGCCTAAAATTGTCCAAAACAATTAAAAAAGTTGTGGAGAGAGAGAGGAAATAAGATGGGTAAAGTGAAGAGTTCTTTCCGTTTCTAAGTAAGTTGGGAATTAAAATTTGATTCATATTTCGGTTTGGTAAAATTGGAATAGTAATAAAGGAAAGGAAGCCATTGAAAGGTGATGGGAACTAAAGAGTGATTACGTATTTGGAACGTTTGGATGATTTAAAAGTTTGAATGGTCAGCATTCGAAGAAAATGATGTAACTTTTGCATACAGTATTCGTTTTCGGCCCATGACCCCATTCCGGAAAGCTCGCGACGATTCCTATTGAACTCACCACTTTTCCGTGACGTATGAGGGATTTTGAATGTTTGAATTCGTTTGTTAAGTTAAAACGACACTTAATATTTTTAGTTCATTATTTTCAGTATTTTATTTATTTATTTTGCTTTGTAGCGCAGCCCATTAAAGGACTGCTGCCAGTAGGTTATCTCTTCTTTTAGTATTTAAGAGTTTTTGGTTGTTCATGAAATAACAAAAGCGTTTGTTTTATTAAGGTGCAATCTGTTTGTTAGTGTGTTTGTACATTCGATCTACATCAGTTTGTCAAAAGTTCTAATCAGTAAAGTCATATTGCATATATGGGATACAGAGTAATGAAAATGAAATTCAACATTGAAGAAGCGATTGGGCTAAATATTTTTTTTTTGCTGTTTTTTACTGTTCATTTGTGTTACTTCGTGTTCATATCTAACAAGTTTGCAATATGTTACTTCTCTCTCAGTTCTTCAATTTACTTCACATACTTCGATTTTTTATTTTATTATAATTTTCTTAAGTTTGTTATAATTTTAGTGATTCCTGATTTTGTCAATATTGAATTTGTTTTCAATTTTTTTTTTAGGTTGTAAGATATCATTCTCAAAGTAAAAATATTAAACTTTTTAACGTCAATTGAACTGTGCTATCTTCAGGTATGATATTTTTGCTTCTTCTATTCCTGAATGTTTATTTACCATGAGTTATTGTATTATGATCATTCCCTCTTTGTTTGATCCGCCTTTGGGAATTGTTGAGCTTGATAATCTATTTGGCTCTTGAAGTTTATCTCTCTTTTTTGTTACTTAATATGTTGTTTACTTAGTTTGGTACTTAAATATTATTGCTAACAGTTTTGAATGTTTACTCTATATACTGAATTCGTGTTGTGAAATTGGTGAAGCACGTTTAGCAATGACAACTCAAACATAACATCATGGATCTAAACCTTTATTTGCCTTCATCATATTCATCCTCTTGCTTTAGTTCATTATGTAAAGCCTCTACATTCTTACTTTCATCGGATCTTTCACAAGTTTGCAGGTTTTGATGCCATCAGAACTTCTGTTAGGTTTTACTGATATCACAAGTTATGAAAGTATAGAAAAAAATATAATTTAATGAAAGAGAATTCAACACATTTAACGTGTTTAACACTGCATATAAAATAACCAATCACGTGCAATGCATGGGCAAAAACTAGTCTATCATGAAGCCCGTTCTTTGTTGAACAAAAGAAATTTGGCTAGCTTACGCCTTTTTAGCTGAGGACAAAGGATATGTGGAATTCACCTTTGTCATACGAAATATCATTTCCATTCTTCATACAGTTCCCTCTACAAGTATTCTCTGAGTTACAATAATGAAACAAGTGAGTCGATGAGGTAAAAAGGTATCCCCCTGCATATCAACTGAATAGCAAGCACAGGTGCCATTGTTGCTGCTCATTTGAATAGGGAAGAAAGCTTACGGCCTCTTCCTTGTTTCTCACCTTTACCAAGCTTATCGTTTTCATTCTCTTCAGTAGCCATCCCATGAGCAGGTGAATGTTGCCTGATTCTTTCCTTCAGTAAGTGATGCTTCTCTACAGGCATGTCCTGCCTTTTTGTAACCTTATCGTGCACCTTCTTAAAAGGCTTTATATGTTTCTCAGGACTCTCTCGGTATTCTTCATTTTCAACCACTTTCTGCTTCTTTGCTGTCAATTTGTGTTGCCACTTTCCCAGCCTTTTGCTTATCGCCCCTTGAGGCAAATCACAACTCTCCACATTTTCAGTATCATTGGTTAAGCAATCCTTTTGTGAACGAACATTTTCTTTGCTAGACTCCTTCTGAAGCTTCTCGGCTACACCTTGGCAATCTCTCTCTTCCATAGTGTCTTGCTTAGTCTCGGCCATCTCCTTAGGCTGCTTACACACAACTGTCTTCTGATTTTCACTCAAATTGTCCACATAAGTATCACTATAACCCTCTAAATACCTTGTTTTACTGACATTGTCTGGTGGGAGCTCCTTATTAGGCAATGATATGCTTCGTTTCTTTCCAACCCTGCTTATAGAGTCACCTTTCCTAATACCAATTGATGTATGCCGAATATTTTCAAACTCCATATCTTGTGGAAAATCAATTGCTTGTGAATCAAAATTTTTCCGTTTGGTTACTTCTATGTCTTGGTCATCCCAGCAAACCAGAGTGTCCAGTATAATTTTGCCCAGTACAAACCTAATCTCACGCACATTTCCCTCTCCAAGCAAGCGGTAATCAATCGCCAGGCTATTTCTGTTGGTCTTCAAAGATGTAATATCTTTCGTGACGATGTTAAAAACTTGCTCGACATGTTGCCCCATTTTCCTGGATACAAAAACCTGAAATATAAAGTATTTTCGCATCCATCAAATTCATAGATGAGACTGATTTATAAATTATGAGTAAAAAATGCCATGTTAGTAGCTGCACTGATGCAATTACAAGTTTTTACTCATCCCCCTGGACAGATATAACTGCAGCATATCTCACACACACCCAACTTTCAGGTGGTAACAGAAGGCAACCCCACCAACTCATGAGGCAAACAAGAAAAGATTAGGAAGTAACAAACTACAAAAGGCATCTTGAAGTCTTATTCGGGTAGTCCCAGAATATAGATGATTGATATGAACTGATACAGTTCTTCATTTATGGGTAAGATAAATGAATTTAGTTACTGAAGAGTGCACAAGACAAAATAACATAAATTTGGCTAGATGGACCACAACCTTGTATGTCTATGATAACAGATTCATCGAACACTGCATTTTCATTATAATTGATAGATTTGAATGCCAGCAGAATTTAAACAATCCATTGAAAAGGAAGACAGTCTCAAACAATTCTTTTTATGTGGATGTCGACCGAAAACAGGAATGGAGCCTAGTTCCTTTTTGAGGACTTGCATAAAATAATCACATCAGAGGTTGTATTCAAAAGTAACATAGAAAAAACCAGCATTAGGCTTACAAATAATCATAATAGTACAGCCAAGTGATACGGAAAGAGGGAAAAGAGACCACGCTAAGGACTGGGAATTAAAGGATCATATGAATTAATCCTGAAAGGTAACAAGGATATCATACAATTTCATAACTACGGAAGCATCTGAATCCATTCTAGATACCACAAGCCATCTTTCCACCAGGGAAGGGAAGAATAACCACAGAAGAAGCATCAGTAATCAAAACTTATTTACTTACCAGACCTGAGCATGTAAACTCTGGGAAACTGGCCATTGCTTTCAGTAGGCAGTCTGTGTCAACTAAAAGGTCTACAGAATTTTGCACTTGCACTACAAATTGCGTGACTCTTTCAGCAATTTCATTATCTGATAAGAAATCGGAAGTGTTTAAAACTTCTGGTGCATAAATACATGTGTCTGGAGCACGTTCTCTAGCAAAATTAATACCATCCTTCCACTTTCCATGATAAAGAACTGAAGCCAGAGTCAAAACCACAACAGCTTGTTGAGGATTATAAATCAATGCAAGGTGAAATACCAATAGCGCAACCCTGTTCCATACACATATGAAAGTATGAAAAGATTAAGCAAGCAGTCTCTGAACTAGAAAAGATAATTAGACATAATTTTTGGATATATTTATAGGCATCGTCAAAAGAGAAAAATAAAAGGACAATAATTAAAATATTAATCCACACAGAGTCAAAGATTATGCTAGTAGAAGTTTTATATCATTTGGTGTAGTGATACATGAGGAATCACGCTAAATAAATGGGGCATTGATCCCTAGAAATATTATACCAACAAATAACAGCAGAATGAGTTGCTGAATGATAATTCCAGTTACATATTCAATCAAGCAGATCCATTATTCTTATCAGTGTACATGTGCGAATTTAATTTCAAATGTCTTCTGTGAATAAAATGCTCCATAACTCTAAACATATTTGGGTAGTTGTTCAACTTCAAAACCTTGTATATGATTGTGTGGGGGTAACAACAAACTCAAATCAGCACTAGCATGTTAGGTGATCAATTTTAAAACAGATTGCATGAAAGTTAGGCAAAATTGCAATTGTGCTCACAAAAACTTAGTCATTTACTATGTTATATGGGGTCATTGCAAGAGGATCAACAACAGGTTGAGTGAGATTTCTTTGTGAAAATTATAATCTAATTACGTTAGGAAAAGAAAATTGTCAAGAGCTTTGCCTGCAATGATATCATTGATGAGTAGCATAAGTGCAAAATTGTCCTTTTTTCTGAGTCCGACAAGGTAGTGATATTGTTCTATGTACATGAAATAAGGAGATAAAATCCTCTAGTACATAATGAAGTTGTAAGTGCGTCCGCGATAATCAGAGATAAGCTTAAAATAGTTCTCAAACAATAATAAAAGTGAATCAGAGTGAGGTTGTCTTGCTGAACCATTCACCCTTTACGTAAGCTGTTTACAACCCAAATTATACATCAACAAATTGGTTGTAACCCACTATTTTACAACTGCCCAAACCCAATCAAGCCTGCTTGTTACCTAAATGAAACAACAAAATGATGGGAGGCAGGAAACTATGTGTATCAACTCCTACCCCACACCCACCCGCAGGAGCATAGTTCCATAAAAGAAGAAATATATGGTTGCAGTAAATTCTTGTGCAACAAATAATAAAATGACTCACCACAAACTAGCGTCACAAGGCCGATCACAAGTAATCAACTGATCTAAATTGAAAAATAATCTCTGAAAAATTGAAAAAATCAATTGATAACAGAAAAGGATAAACAGGAAAAGAACCGAGGCAAAAGAAAACAAAAAAGGAAGAATAAACTAGGGATTCAAGAAAAGTGTAAGCTCATGAGAAAGTTGGTTTTTTAGCAAGCACAAGAAGAGAGAGAACAGAGATACAGTACTAATAATGATAGAGGCCACTAAATGCTATATAGGAAATTAACTTACCAGTAGCATCGAGGAACTTAAGCCAGGTTGTTTACCTGCCAGTTTAGCAAGGTACATTGCCTATAACACAGTAATTAAGACTTAAGAGATCCCAGATCTAAGGTTTAATAGTGGAATGGCAAACAAAGGAAAGGACAAAAATACTTACATGACATGGTAGAAAAATTTCAAGCAGCTTGAACCTTTGAAGTAAAAGGAGAGAGGGCTCAGCTGCTCCGTAGGATAGCATATAATTTAACTCCAGCCATGCTCTAGACTAAAGAAGAAACAATGAATTACTTATAACAATTTCAGGAACTTAAGGAATGTAACTTCCTGAAGGAGAAAGTCGGTAATAAATTCCCTTCTCTCCTCCTCTATACTTCTGGAGGTAAGGTTGACATGTCCCCACTCCTTTTTTGTACTAATTTTCGATCAATAGACGAGGTAGAGTCAATGCCAGCCAAACCTCCCACCTATGCACAGGTGGATTTTGATTTTGAAAAGAAAAATGCCAGTAATAAATCCCAGTCATACATAGCATATGAAATGCCAACCATTTTCTAATCATAAATAAGATGAGTGGAATAGAAAATATTGTAGCAAGTTTTTAGAATTACCTTCTCTAAGCCAGCAATGGATGAAGACAGATTATGTATGGCATCCTCGGTCTCTTTGGAAAATGAAAAGTTAAGACGGGCTGCAAGTCTCAAACCCCGCAATATTCTAGCTGAATAAACATAGTTAATATTCTTGTTAGTTTTTCCTTTGTCAAAAGTATCTTTTACATGCAGAGAATTAAATGATTCTGGATTATATATTATGCAAAATAAACCTACCACGATCCTCTTTGAACGATAAGTGAGCTGGTATTACTGTCTGTAGCTGTTTACGTAACAGAAGAACAACTTTATGAACTTCTACTCTCACAAGATCAAATTTAATTTGTCCGAAGGTAATAAACGCTCACCTTCAAGGATCTTAAATCCTTCATCGCATTGGTGTAATCAAAAATTCCATTCACAAAAGGATCGAAGAATAAGCTGTTTCAACAATTCCATAAATACACATTCATTGAGTTAGGGGGCCTGAAAAAGATGTTCACCCTATGAAGAAAAATATTTTTTCAGACAAGCACTCTGATATTTTAATTATAAAACCAGTACTCAGAGAAGTCCTTATGGAAGATAAAGGAATGTAAATAGTTGTGACACCTACAAACAAGCATATAGCAATAAAATAGTTGTCACGCCTATTTCACTTTGGTCTGTCACGGGATATCTTCAAAGTTAAACCACAATAATTCAGTTCTTTTTATTATATCCAATGTCATGTGATTTTAGGCCAACCTCTATGCTAGTCACATCGCTCTTTGTAACTGATGAAACACTTGATAACATATTCTAAACTTGAAGGACTAAATATAAGAACTACGTTCAGGTTGCCAGCATTCTTGTAAACCATCCCACCGGACAAACTAAAATATCAAGACATTGGCTTTCGGAAGCAATTTTCACTTGAAAGAATATAAGGATCAAACCAGTTAATAGTGAAGTCTCGTTGCATGCAATTCTTCCAGCGAGTAAGATCTCCTTGAGTACAATCTGCTGGCATTTGAGACATACAAACTTCTTTCCTTTTAGATTGTTCGGCTACAGTTTGGAAACTTGATACCTGAAGAAAGAATATGAGAAAGACTTTATTTGAATAAGAAACAACAGTGGAATAGCACAATAGGTCAACTCTAAGCCAAGAGATGTGAAGAGAAGCTCCAAAAACAAGACGAATCTGCACTAACCTCAACTATAGAGCCTTTAACAGAGACCCTACATATAGGAAATCGGCGTCCAACAATTACTGCACTGTGAAAGTTCTTCCGGATCTAAACAAACTCAAACAACTATAGTTTTAAGGAGACCACTTATATGCAAAAATTCATAGATACAAGCAAAAATTAAACACAATAAGGACCTGCTTAAGTCCAGCTGTCGTGATCACGTCAAAATCTTTTGGTACTTTATTGAGAAGTAAATCTCTCACACACCCACCAACTAAGTAGGCTTCAAAACCTGCATGTTTAAGATTCAATATCAAGAAACTGGACATGTACACAGAAGGCACCTATAGTAATTCAATGGTGCCTTAAAAAATGGAAATATCCACATTTATGCTTCAATATGTACTGGAGAAAACAGAATCAAGCATCCAATTAAGGAATCTAACTACTTCTAGTATCCTGCGTTTCAAATATTTATATAATTGTACATAGATATTAAGAGTGAAATATAATGCATAATGTAAATTTTCCACCCTAAGTTTCCCAGATTTAGAACTTTTATTGTTTAGTCCTGGTAAAGATCCCAGGCAGCATATTTTTTCTAAATGAGGTCCTCAGTAACACGACATGAAGCGGTACAATTTTATTGATGAGGTATAAGATCTTTGGACAACACTTTCTACAGATGTCACCTATACTTGATTTTCATAATCAGATCAATAAAATGAATCCAGGAGAACACGTGCATTAAGAAGACACGTTAGGAAGTGAATGCAAAACATTACTTCTTTACAATTGATGGAATTTATAAATTGATACCTTAACTAGCTTTAGTCCATTTATCTACCATTGCATTGTTGTGACCATGAGTCATATGAACAGTATCTATTTTTGTAATTCCACATGTCACATCAGAAAATACTTCTGACTGATGCGACGATTGAGGTGAAATTTCAATCCATTGTCAAGGTTTTTATTAGTAATTAAATGAATATGAACAGTATCTATTTTTGTAATTCCACGTCACATCAGAAAATACTTCTGACTGATGCCACGATTGAGGTGAAATTTCATTCCATTGTAAAGGTTTTTATTACTAATTAAACGAATATCGCCAAAAACTAGTTAGACAACCAGATTTCAACGGCAACATTATCTTTTATGTACGCAAAACTATTATTCTAGTGTAAGATATCAGATTAATTACCGTATGCAAATTGTCTAAGAGTTAACTTGTGTTAAGTTGTGATTTCACCTCATAAGTCACAAATGAACTCTTTTCATTATACCCTGCCCCTTCCTCAATTTTTGTACAAGATTGCTATTCTTTTAGCATGAATACTTTAAATTTTCAAAGGGGGAAAGTAACTCATATCCAGTTAGAAAAGGCAACGAGCCTCTGACAATGCATTTTACAGGTCCAAAATTGATTTGTGGGCTGTTGTCTTTATATTATACAGGATAATAGGGTATCTCATTATGTTCAAACTGTGCAAAGGGCTACGTAGGAAATTATTAAGCAAGGTGAAGTTAAAACATGCTCAAGCATCACCTGCACTCCGTAGAATCTTTAGAACAATCCAAGAAGACAGAGATATCATAGATCTTGTTATCCCCAAGCTCCTCGAGTCCAGCTTTCTCCATTTTGAAAAATTATCTCGACCTAAGGCATTGTCAAAGTTTAACTTGAGTCCATAAAAAGCAATTGCAAGAATAAAGCACCAGTGACACAATCATATAAATTAAAGTTCGCATCAAACCAAGCTTATTCCACTGATAAGTGGTAGATTAGTCGTTAATTCAAGTTTGAAGGAGAGAGAAAGCTCTTTTATCCGATAGGGTAGTTTCAATATAGAAATTGACTATCAGAATAGAAACCATACTACTCGAAAGTATACCGCCAAAACAAAGGATACCATCTCAGGCATAGCCAAAAGCCTTTCCTTTCCTCTCATTTACAGTCGAGCTACTTTGTTCCTTTCTAAAAACTCTATTCACGAATGAAGTCTGCTTTCCAAGCAGTATTGGTAGAGTATTAGTTAATTCATCTGTTTTCCAAGCAGTGAGTTGCAGGCGCAGAAATAAAAATTAGCTCTCTCGTCTTCTCCAACTCCACATCTTTCTTTTACAAGATTCTTGACGTTAATTCTTTGAGTTAATTCACTGTTTTTTTCTAGAAGTTGATTTTGGGTTATCAACTAGTAACAAGTAGCATTCAGCAACCCGAAAAATGTTTTCACTTCAATCTAAAAAGAAAAAAGCAAAATAATGATATCCCGTCAAGACAAAAAGAACAGAACAGACTTAGCCTAAGGGATGAACCAGAAGCCGAACCCATATCACCAGATGATCGTAGTTGACACCCTTCTTCAGTACAGGTACCTTGAAGCCTCTGAAACAAATGCAAAATCCCATAAGTAGTACTCTCGGCTCGACAAAAGTGTTGTGAACCAAGTGTTCGAATGAATGTTTGAAAGAAAACATAATAGATTGAAGTGTAAACCTGGAGAATGAGAAAGGGTTTCCGTGTGTAAAGTAACGGCTTGCTTTTGGCGGGTTGCAATAACGCCATAAGAAAGATCAGGCTGCCATTATGGCTGCTTTGCTAGTGATGAACTGCCAGATTGAGCGATCTATTATAAAAAAAATTTCTCGAAAGAACTCAGCCACCAAGCATAGCCCCTTCACCAACCCAAGCAAATTTGGCAATTTTTATATAAGCTCTCGTTCGGTTTTTTGTTAAAAAAGTTTTTTAAAAAAATTAAATTAAAATCAAAATTAATTTTAATCATAAAATTCATAATTTTTCAGCTACAAATTTTATTAATAGTATCAAAATTACAAAAAAAAAAATCTGTTTTTTTTTTTAATCAAAACCAAACATGTACTAAAGGTAACGCGATGGTGGTAACAAAAAATATTTAAAAACTCAATAATTCATTGCTGCATTATCAAAATAGGTTTTAGACTTCTCTTTTTGTCGGGGTCGACAAGAGTAGTACTACCTATTCATTCGTTATATCTAAAGAACATATTTCATTCTAATTAAACTTCGAATCTGTATGTCTTACATAAATATATAGATTTTATAATATATTTTCTTACATTATTTTACTAGTTTGAAGTATAAGAAGGTAGATACTAGGTACATGTACAAAATTTAATTTTTTAAACTTCTAACCTAGCGACGAGTATAATGAATCAAGATCAAGTGACCAACAAGTACACATCTCATAATTTAAGAATTGACACCAACCTCATTATATGCGATGTCAAAAATCAAGGTCGGCCGTGGCCTAGGGCCTTCCATTTTTGGGGGGTAAGAAAAATTGAGCCCACATCTATTTACAACCAGCACCAAAGCCTAAAATGAAATGCAAGGGAATCAAAAGAATTCTAGGAAAGAGGAGACCACTGTCAGCACTAGAGTATGCTAAGGAAAATTGAGAGCCCAAGGGTTTGTTTGGATATGGTTTCTAAGCAGTTTTCTTTGTCTTCATTTGAGCCCAAGGGATTGTTTGGTTGTTCATGTCCCGGATCTTGAAGATGGAAGACATAGTGGAGATTGTTTCTAAGATCAACTTTCATCTGAAATTTTTTTCGAATTCTTGATTTTTCTTTTCATTTTTTGAATTCTTGCCCTTGATTCTCTGTTCTTAATTCTTGAAAATATATTCTTTTTCTTGAACTATTATTTTTTTTTACTTCAGAAAGTAATTTGCTAGTGAAACTATTATGCCTTAAATATAGTTGAAATAGGCTTCTTATTGTGATTTTGATCCTGTAATTAGCTGAGTCGAGAAGGAAAATTGATGTAGAGATCAGTATCGTTGATGTAAAAATTAATATTTAATTATGTAAGTAAAATATATTTTATATGTTTACTCATTATTTATTTATTGACATACTTAAATTAAAATGATTTTTAAATATCAAAACATGTGAAAAAAGTGTACAATTGGTTTAAGTTCAAACAGATAAGCCAGTAAGTTAGGACCGACTTCAAATAAGCAGCCAGTCAAGACCGACTAGGTGCTACAGACAGTAATTTGCTTTTAATTGTTTTAGTTAATTTTGCGAAATTACTAAATTGAAACTATTGTATGTTCCATTCTTTGACAGTGGATTATTTTACTCAAGTCATTGGGTCCGTGTATGTTTCTTTTAGAGTTTACCATGTTATATCTAGTGTTCATCTTTATTTAGTTTCGTAAGATTATATCTTGTGAAACTCAAATCTTTTAAGTTGTCTCAGTGAGAACTGTACGTAAAACTGTTTGGAGGAGGTTCTGACTAAATGGCGTATTCTGATTGAAATGAATAATTAAGATAAATTATTTAATTAACTAGATTTTAGTATTTACAAATTGAAAGTTCTTTTTCAACCGTTGACAAATGGTCTCAACTTGCTCATTCGACATATTCTCTCCCTTTTCGTAAGTGTTGTTACTCTTAAAAAAATAATATGCTTAAGGTCCTCATATATAATTAGTCGCCTTGGGCTTCAAAATTCTGAGGGCCGGCCCTGTCAGAAATCATTCTTGCCCGTTGATTATATGAATCTCAAGGTAGAAATGATAAAGAGTAGACTATTTAGTATTACCACACTACGTGACCTCGGATTTAACCTTTCAACCTTTAGAAAATTACATGAAATAAGTAACTACTCAATTGAAATACATGATAATATTACTAATGTATTATTATTTTGTCATCTCGTGTGTAAAGTAATGATGTGGTTTCTTGACTATATTATATTAACAAGAGTACATATATACTATTGTAAGGTGTCATATATGCAAATTGATTGTTTATATCGAGTATGAATTATTCTTAAAATTTATGAGATATTTTGGTTTTTTTTTTTATGTGCACGATGTGTGATATAACATTCTTGAATTACAAATTTTGTAAAGAAGATGGTACGACCAATTAAAAATTAGATGAGATAGACCCCAGCATGTATCAAGAACTCCAATATCTACCCAATCAATAAAAACCAGCTCTTTTTGTATATATAGGATGTAATTTCTCCATAGGATCATGCTAAAGCCTTCGGTAAGACAAAAATATAGACGTCGGCCGGATAACTGCCGGGTTACCTTGTGGGTATTAGCGAGGATTTCCTCTCATGCATGCTTGGTGGAGAAAAATCGAGAGAAAATTACATAGCTATAAGCGATTTGTATTAACACTTTACCTACCATATTTTTCAAATATTGTTATTCTCCAAACGTTCAATAACAATTTCAATTTCATCTAAAAAAAACTAAATTTTTTCTTTCTCGTTTATCTGTCAATTCATAAATTATTGTCTAGTCGAGTCTGCATCACTCACATAATTATTTTTCAGTTTACTTTAAAGGAAATTATATATTTTTATTTATTATATTTATATATTCTTTATGAAGCTTTTCTAATAGGAAAAAAATAAAAATTGTCCATAGCAGTTATCAATAAAACAATGCATGCATTCTTTAAGATTTTTTAAGTTGCAAAATGATCCCAACTTAAAATGAATAAGAAATTGGTTTTTAGTTACTAAGGACCTCTTTGAGCCATATTTTTAGTGTAGAATGTATTTTTAAATAGTAGATTGATAAAGAATATGTGGTTAAAAATAAAAGAAACAAAAATATATTTTGAAAAAAATAAAGATTAAATAAGGGCTAAATAACAACTAATATTAAATATGTTGGTGTCCAAACTCATAAACCCAGCTCGAACTTACCTTAATTTAAGAATGAGAGCTTATGAATATTCAATAGTCACTTCAAAGAGGACATATTAAAATATCACCAAATTAGTTCAACCTACGAGTTCTACCAAGTGAAGTTAGCTCGTCCACGTTAAGTCGCTCGACCATACTCGTCATCATATAGAAAACATCGTCATTGGTTTATTGCACATGTATCTTATCCATGACATCATTGATTCTCATATGACCATTTTCATAACAACACATGGCACTTACGATGATTATGACTTACTTTCAACCAATCAAAAGTTTGCAATAATTACCCACCATCTTGGTATCATCATGAGCTGTACTCAAAATGACCAGTTAAGATTTAAGAAAGACATAGGCAAAGCACACAATTCAAGAAAATCATTGTAGATAACTTATATTTGGAGGCCAATTGGCTGTTTTGGGAACCTATAAATATAACCAAATGTTTCCCCAATGGGAGGAGAGAAGGACATACAATACACATTCTACAAGCTTTCCTTTTAATATAAGTTTTTTTTTGTTTTACCTCATACAAATCATCAATTAAGTTGACAAATATTGACTTGGTCATTTTTTCACATCAACAGTTTGGTGTTAGAATGAGGGCCTTGTAAGCAACAACCCCACATCTCTTATAAAAAATAAATCTCAAAAAACTACATATCCAACCTGAAAAAATCACCATGAGCAACAGTTTGACCTCCAAAAATCGAGCTCGAACTCACCCTCGTGACATAAGTGTTCCTCGTGAAATCTAAAAGAAAAATGATTCAACTGAAAATGTTAACCCTTAGCTCGAGGAGAGAAGCAATAGAACGTTTGACTAACATTATTAGTAGAATGGAGAGAAACTAGGTCCATGCCTCTATCCTAGCTGATACTGAGGTGGAATCTCCAGCTCGGGAGAGAACTGGCTGACCTTCCACCAAGAGAAGTCTTCACTTCTCAGGTGAAGGGTCGTCTAGGAGTAAAATGAATGAGATAAAAAAAAAAGCCCCGTCCAACATGAAGGATTAACAAAAAGCTGGGAGCGTATTCGATAGAAGTGGAAAATGAACACATCGTAATAATTTATTAGCTACTTAATCACAAGCAAAGTGGAAGCTAATAGCTATGTTTATTCTCGAATGAAACATGGGATTTGCGCATAGGTATGTGGATCCAAATTGTCAAAATATATGGTAGGTGATGGGAACACAAATGCAAAGACTTCAGCAATTTTGCTTGCTACCACGCAATATTCTACTTCTAGTGAGAATCGTGCAAATGTGTGTTGTTTCTTGGATGATCAATTGGTCGGAGTAACTCCAAACAAACACGATATGCTGACATTGATGTTCATTAGAAGTCTTTCAAGTCCAATATTGTGTGTATTGACGAATTGAACGTCCCTCAAAAACAAATATCATGATGGAGTGTGCCTTTGAGGTAGCGAATTACTCTTTTTACTCAAAGCCAATGAATTATCGACAATCTATGTATGAAAAATGTATAAGGAATAAGTATTGAGAATCCCTAATTAGGGCAGCACAGGTCAAAAGAAAAAAGAGTTACCTTGTTTTAACTAGTGGAGGCTAAAGTTTGAGTGATAAATGTCAATTATGGTATAGGCACCGCGAAAAGTTCAAAAAATGAAAATAAGGCCATACATTCCTCTTTTATATAAGCATGGATGGATTTAGTGTAGAGACAATGGGGTCAGCTGCCCCTCCATTAAATTTCAAATTTTGCCCAATTTATTTTCAAGATTTTCCAAAAAAATCTTGATAGTTTTTTTATTTTTGCCCCACAACTAAAATTTTGTTTAAATTGCCCCTACAATTCTTTTATCCTAACTTCGTCCCAATATATAGGTAGAGTAAAAGAATTTCAAGAGATGGTAGCTTAGCTTCTAAGAATGAGCAAGTGTTAATGTTTGCCTACAGAAACTCTAAGTTAGCTTCACTATTCAATCGATCATGGTATCCACCTTGTTGTCCACTCAATTTACTAAGTTCAGGTGGAGCTTGATCTTAAACATGGAAATTTTTTAACATTCCACCAAGGTTGAAGGCGACTTGAACTTGACCATCTTTAATTAACTTGATGGTGTACATTGTTCGAGTGCCCGATCTTGGACTTCCTTATGCACATACGCAATACGAACTTGAAGCTTGGTATACATCACCAACGAGACACTTTTAGGTGAAATCAACTTTTGGAAAAAATGTCTAACAGCCTGAGTGAATCCTGAACTTTCCAGATAATGTCTAACAGCCTGAGTGAATCATGAACTTTCCAGATAATATCCCAATCGCCCTAGTGTCAACCGAATTAGGAAGAGTAATGCCAAGCCTTTATCCATCAGCCTGAGTGAATCATGAACTTTCCAGATAATGTCTAATAGCCATGTTATTTTTTAGTAGTCATGCATTATGGACAGTGACGACAAGAGTGTCTTTCTCCATAGCACTCAAAGCTAAAATCTTGTACCAGAGACCTTTTTCGTGCCTAAAATGTCCCCAGTAGACCATGTTAACATATACGAGATAAAGATGCAGAATGCCAGCCTCACCTTAAACCATTATCGTGCTGCTTCGACAAATCACATCCATGATAAGAGGTAGAAGGATGACGATCTTTGAAGAGTTATTTCTACAAGTTCAACGAAGAACTCATCTACATTGAGGATGAATTGGATGAAAAGGTCATTATGGTTATGGCTTTATAAGGAAATATCTTTATGGAAAGATGTCTATAACAAACATCCTACCACCTACAATGAGTTAGTGGACATAATTAAGTTATATATCCCCACCGAAGATGAGGTCGAGAACTGTTAGAAACGAAAACGAGGTAGGTCCAATGACATGGTCAGGGTAGGGCACTGGCTAACCTTAGTAGGCGATATGCTACATTCAATTAGACTGCCGAGGACCTGCATACCAAAGCTTTGCAAGATTATTATAACTGAGGATCGTAAAACTTAAGATTGCCCGAATATGAACGCCACAATCAAAGAAATGGTGAATCAAATGCATAACTGAGGAGGTCAAACCAGAGAAATGTCGTCTTGTGAGGCAGGTAAAGACCCCCACATGGTGGACGACGTATCCCTCCAAAGAAAGCAACATCTCAATGGCATTGTGAGCTAGCATCACCATATAACATCATTTCGTTTAACTGCTCTAGGAAAGACTCTTATTGAAATACCATAAAATGTGCTTCCAATTCCTATATGGGATTTGTAGTGGATTTGATCTCTTGAAGAACATAACTATCTCGTCATACTGCACATATAGGCAATCCCACCTTTATTTGAAACTTGAAAGTGTCATCGTCTGTTCAAAATAGTTAAGTATTGGGACTGAAAACCAATTTATATTTTAGTCTCAAGATACCTATTCCACTTATGATTATAAGGGTCCGTTTGATTGCAAGAATGAAATTTGGGTGGAAAAAAAATGAATTTCAGGGAATTGAATTGCCTAGAACTTGTTTTACTGGTAATTGTTAATTAATTATGTTTGATTGATATAATTTTCCATCCGAATAATGTTGAAATTCAAATTTGAATAGTGTAAAGAAAAATAATGTACTTTGCGATAAGAAGTGATTTTTGGGAATAGAAAATGCAAAAATTGAATAGTGTAAAGAAAAATTATGATTTAGAAATTGAATAATGTAAATAATGTTCTCTCCGTTGCCAAGAAAAGAAAAAGCTAGCTCAACCATGGGAATTTCAATTCTTCAATTTTGTGGAATTAAGGGTTACGTGAGGCCAAGTGAGAAAAGGAATTGCCAAGAATTTTTTTTTTTTTTTTTTTTTTAGCAAACAAGCTAAAAAGTGAAAAATGTAGAATAATTTTCATCTTTCAAGGAAAATTTTGGCCTATGATACACGGCTAAATTTCAAATGCCTTCCCATCAACCGAGTCGTCAGAAAGACGATCCTTAAAAAATGTTTATAAATCCACACTTTTTCAACATTGATCAGCCAACTTATCCAAAAGTCATGGACATTTTGGTTCATGATGTTCATGACAACTAGTACTGCATTTACATAATCCAAATGGCATATTCTAAATTCAGAATGTCCGTAGAACGCTTTCTTTGGGACATAACTTACTTTTGACCTCAATTGGTAATACTTTGACCCTAGATAAATCTTTGAGAAAACCTTAGAACCTTACTAGTGATTGAATAGACCACCAATCCTTAAGAGAATGGATACTTGTGATTTACGATTCAACTCTTTATAGTTGAAGCATATCTTTGTCGACCCGTCCTTTCTCCTTATAAACAATATTGGTGCATTCCAACGTGACACATGAAGTTTGATTAAATCCTTATGTTGTAATGCATGTTATCAAAACTGGAAAACATGTAATTCGACCCAAACTACACCTAAAGGGGGTGAATAGGTATAAATGCGGAATTAACAAATTATAATTAACCAGCAATATGTCACCAATTAATTACATCTAGATGATTATGCAAATAGTTCAATTATCCTATATTTGAATACCACATAATATAAAATCAGCAAATAAAGCAATAACTAACACACGGTATGATCACAGAGAAATCTCAACTGGGTAAAAACTCCAGGCATTTTGTCAGTCAACAATTCACTATAAACTATTCATAACTTACAGTCTATCAGACTAGACGACGACACGTATTATCTGATCTCCTGACTATAATTCCTACAGCTCTCCTGGATTCTGTGCTCCTATCGTATATCTCATGTGGATTCACGAAGAACACCGCGTTCTTCAATGGATGGAACTCCAGTCACCTTCTCTTGATCTTCAAAACTCTGACAGATATGGAGGAAGCAACAGTTTGGTATTTGGACTGTGAAATTGGTATTTTTCACCGCCAAGAACAAATCAATTTGAACAATGAATGTTGAAATCTCAAGAGGATGAAAAGAATATGAAAAGCCAAGTTTGCTCAATGATCAACCTTTGAAATTACGTTCTGTGGTGTTCAATTATTTATATGTAGTTTAGGGAATGAATGTGTTGGATAAAAAGCATTTAAAAAACGAATTAAAAATTTTTCGGATGACACTGTCGCTCGAGCGAAGAGCTAGCGACAGGTGAGGCGACAGTTGAGCGATGAAGTTTCTGTTTTGACGCTCGAGCCAAGCCTTGGCAACAGTCTAGCGAAATTATGGCGCCGTTTTTCCTTCTTTTCCATTCTTGAACCGTAAACCTAAAATATCACAACTTTATACTAATTGTACACTACTCCTTGACTTTTTACAACATAACAACTCTAGTCTTTTTCAAATTACATTAAATACCTAACAAACTCCCATTTGGCATCTTGTGACAAAACTATAATATAAAGTTAAGGCAGTAATAAAATAAAAGTACAGACTCAAACATTGACACAACCACAAAACTGTCTTTATTGAAATCTGCTTTTCATATATCAAAACTTGTTTCCTGAACTAAACAACTTAAATACCCAGTGTAAAACGTATGTGAAACAGTATTAAGTGTAAAAACCAATTTAAGCAGTTTATCAAGCAGTACTAAATGTAAAAATGATTCAAACTGTTAATAACTCAATTCATTTTTCAGTGTCATATTATATGCTAAATTAAGATGTTATATCAATGCAACCCAACATACCAAAACGAAACATTGATACCACTAAAACATCAAAACTTAATTATTAATACTGAATTTATCATTTCATAAAAAATTTATAGATCACAGCATCAGTCAAAATAATCATATACATCCAAAATATACATACTATCTACTCCATCAAAATCTAGATACATCAAAAATCTATCTACTCATCCTTTTTGTCACAAAATGACAAAGGGTAAACCAGCAACTAAGTTGCATCATTCGCATCATCAGTATCCATGCCCTCCTCCTATGCTGCATCATCCCAGTGGCGCCAAATCCAACGAAGCCCATGCTGAAGATATCCAACAGCACCCCGAAGCGTAGAAAACTTGGTAGTGAGTCGATCAACTGTAGCTCGAAGTTGGGTAATTTTCACCATCATACGAGCCTGCTACTCGATCAGCACAGTCATCTACCTCATAAGTGCAATAGACGAATCCACGGGAACATAAGGAATATCAGTAGGAGGAGAAACAGACCCAGTAGGAGGAGGAGCAAAAGTAGAAGAAGATGGAATGTCTGAAGCTCGATGACCAGAAGAATGAGGAAAATAGGAGGATCAATAGAAATAAGGTCATCGATAGGATCGGATGGCACGGTTAGATCAACTGGCTCAGAAAAAGCATGAGACCCACTCTGAGAAATAGTAATGTGGCCAATCGGCCGAGAAAGCCTCTGAGGAACCTCATTCGGAAAACTAACTCCTAAGGCTATCACTAATTGATAAATCAAACAAGCATATGATAGCCCGACCCTCATCCACGTGACCAGAAAAACCCGAAGAATCTGTTGACAAATAAATGTGGGAAGATCAATAGAATTGTCTGCAGTAAGGCGTATAAAAATTAAGCCTTTTCCATAGGTAATGAAGATGTATGCGACATGGGCCACATATTCGTGCACATAATACGCAACAGAATCTAAAGATCAGTAGGAAGCGATCCAGTGCGCATCGCACCTGGACCACCCTCCAACTATATATTAAATATCGTAGAACGGACAAGAGAGTTGGAAGAGTATCAACAGAAAGGTAAGGGAATAAAGGATGAACGATCCTAGGTATATACAATAACTCGATAAGACATCGGGTGTAATCTTAACTGTCCTACCTCGAAGAAAAACCCTAAAAGTCAATCCGCTAACATCATGAATGTTAGCATAGAACTCGTGAATAAGAAGACTAGGAGGAGGCTTCAACTCAACCAGTAAAAGCTCCCATCTCCGAAAAGTGAAAATAGCAGCGAGATCGGGTGACAAGTCAAACAAAATGACCTCATGCTCAAAAAGGGACGTAAAGAAAATTGCGACCCAAAAGTATCTTGGGCAGTCGCAGAAACAAACCTAGACCTACTGTAAGAGGTGGAAGTACCAGGTGTCGAGACAGTAGGATGGGCTCTCTTAGGTGGCATTTGAAATGGGGAAAGCCAATACATCAAGACCTCGAAATGATAAACAAGAAAAAGATATGCATGAATGCATGAAAGGACACATAACGATGCAAAAATGCATAAGCAATGCACTTGTGAATGAATGCACAAAGAGATGCCGTGAAGCCTAGACGTAGGTGACGTGAAGACATGACGCGTGCCTCGACGACATGTCGCGGTGATGTGATGTCACCTCGCGATTTCAACTCTAACCTCAATATACACGACACCAACACTACGCCAAACTACCAACTAACCAACCTCCATCAACAAATCAAGAACCAAACACCAAACACACCCAAACCAAGACACCAGTGATCATGTGTGCCTCGTGTTCATAACGGAAAACACACACCTCACTACCAACTGACAACTTGACAATCCAAAGCAACACACTTAAAACTACTAACCGCAGCGTGATCAAATGTGGGTACAATACAACTAGCACAATCACCATTCCAACCAAAAAACACCACCAACACAAACCATAAACGGCCCACAACTCAAAACACCAAAAAATATCAAGAAAAACTCACAATCAAGCAAAAAAATGCTGAAAATGAAAAGTAAGCACCCAAAGTCTCCACAGCTCCAATTCTCATACCAACAACGTGCAATGCATCCACAAACATCTATCCAAATCTTAGTAAAAAGCTAAAAAGGATAGATATGCCAAAAAACACCTCAAAGAACGCCAAACAATTGACCAAGCAACCCAAATGTTGGTGCAAAATTATGCAATACGTTATAATGTGGCATGATAAGCACTAAACACATGAAAACAAATGACAAAATGGAAGCAACAATGACCAAAAAACCATTAACCCAAAACAAATTGAAGAATACGAGAGAAATTAGGGGTTTTATGGATTTACCTCTTGAAATTCGATGATTTGATGAAATAGCACCACAATGTGAGGATTTGAAATGTTAAACACCAATTTGACATAGACTAGAGAAGTTTTGGGAGAAATCAAGAAGAAAAGTGGGAAAAATGGTGAAAACCCACTAAAAATAAATTTAAAATTCAAAATGATGGTCTGTCGGGTCGAGCGAGAAGCGAGTAGGGAAGCTTCTGCTTCTATCGCTCGAGCGTGGCTCAGCAATAAGCCAGGGACAAACTAATTGACAAAAATAGCACTAAAGTTTTGAAAATAAAGAAAAATAGCACCTTTTTTAAAGTTAGTCTCCAATATACAGATAAACTCAAAAATGCATGTGCTCACAAGTAATGTATTATCAATAAAAATTTCTCATTTACCCAATTAAGATTTAAAATTGAGTAAAGTGTATAAGTGACTCACGTGTGTGAAGTCACTATTTTTTCGTGATCATGATTCCAAACCTTAAATTTATGAGAAAGGACACGTAAACATCACTGATAAAAAAAGGATTTCCCTTATGAATGAAAGTCAAACCCATAGATTTTTAGGACCTAGAAACGAGCTTAATTACATAAGTATTTTTCTTTTCTCCCCCTGAATTCAAGCAAATAATTTTTTTATGTTGCTTTTCCCAAATATTGCATCTTATGTGCAGACACTTGTCCATTAAGTGACTAAATTGACCATTGTAATGAGCTTTAGACCGGTTAACCCAAGTTAGTTGACCATAGGCACCAGGTTATGAAAAACCTCGCAGGCTTAATTGCTCGAGTCAAATAAGTTTCGAATAAAAGTATAAGATGAACCAAACTATTTAGTAATAATAATTTTTTTGTTTAAATAATACAGGGAGATGCATCATAAGCTAAGGTCATCTAAATATAGGTCAATTCACGTTCAATGTCACCTTACTAACAGATTACTGTCATCCCAAATCTCACATATGCGGTCCAAACTCACTCATAGGATCACAGTGTGTGCTGTACAGTACTCAATACTCCACATTAAACTGAATCAAGTAATGAAAATGACAGTATAGAACATAATAATGCATAATTGGTCACAAATGCTATGCTTAAGGACACCATGAAATGTTTAGAGCCCAATTTTGTATTATTTTTTTTATTAGATATATAAAATAAATCAATACCCAACGACAATAAAAACATAACACAAATAAGTGAGATGAATGCAAGAATGAATTGACTCAATGAACTGCATATGCATGCACCTAAGGAACTGATCAAGAAGAACCACAAATGCTCTTACCTTTAAGAGCATGATCAATCTCACGACCTTCCAGGTCACTCATTTTAATCCAAACTTGATTAAAAGTAGAAGTGTTTTTAGTTAACCGAGTCATCATCTCGGTTAAGTGGCTAACTTGATTGGTGAGGAAGTTAATCGTGCTCGAGATATCCTGATTTTTACTTCTAGTTGCGAGTTCACGACACCTAGGTCTTGTGTGTTCCAAAGCACCACAATGGTGACAGGTGGGAATAAACTTAGGCTCAAACCCGCTCGGAGGTTGTTGGCGATATGTAGGACGATTGAACTTACGTTATCTAGTGGTCTCGAACTTAAGTCATTTTTGCCCTTTGGTTCAGGATAAACAACATTCTGAGTCTCGTTTGTGGTCGGGACAAACGTGAAGTTGGATGTAATAGCAGTAGCATTACTATTTTGAACGTAACCCAGACCATGCCTATTTCCAGCATGCTTGTTCATCTCCAACAAATTGTCGAGTTTCTACAAACCACTTAGGAAGGATTGGAGTTGAGTATTTGATTTTTCAAGATCACTTGTTAAGAATTTAACTTTTGCTTCTAAGTCCTCATTAACAAGCTTCAACTCATTCAGATTTTTGTTAGATTCCTGAAGGTCACCTGTGAGTTTTTCTTTTTCTCTTTCAAGATCATTTACCTTTTTTTAGTACAGTTTTATTGACCTTTTTAATGTTAAAACTTTCCTCAGATAGGTCACGATAAGATTCGTGAATATCAAGTTCATCCTCAGATTCTTCCTCAAGACTTTTTCACTTTCCTTATCGGATTCTATCGTAGCTACATATGTGAATGCCATGAAATTATGTTCATCTTCACAACCAGATGTATCTCTCTGAGCACTTGAATCTGATTTATCATCGCTCAAGGTTACGGCTAAAGCCTTACGTCTTTCTTTAATTGAACTCTTTTTCAAGTTAGGGCATTCATTCTTATAGTGACTATAACCCTGACACTCATGTCATCTAACAAATTGGGTTTTCTTAATGGGAGTCCTATACGTATTTTTCTTATGTCTATTTTTCGAGAATTTACTAGGAAATTCATTTTTTTCCATTCTTGAGGCTTTCACCCTACTCCACATCACATTCTGGAATTTTTTAATGAAATAAGTTATTTCGTCATTCCTAAGCGTTTCATCATCAGTAGACTCACTATCTTCTTCTCTAATCGTATTCATGGCTATGGATTTAAACTTTTTAGGTTGGGAAACGATGAGTTCATAGGTTTGAAGGGATCCTATGAGTTCTTCTATTTTAATTGCATCTAAGTCCTTGATTTCTTCAATCGCCGTGACTTTAGGTCTAAACCTTTTAGGGAAAGATCTAATGACTTTTCTAATGATCTTGGACTCAGGAGTCTTCTCACCTAGGTTAAAACTTGAATTCACTATGTTATTGAGCTTCGCATAGAATTTATCGAACGATTTATCGTCCTTCATTCTAATTTCTTCAAACCTAGAGGTTAACATGTACAATTTAGAATTTTTAACCGTTTTAGTTCCCTCGTGTGTGGTTTCTAAGATATCTCAAACTTCTTTAGCAATCTCACACATCGAAACTCTTCAGCAGACAAAGCCATGAATAGGGCATGAATGCCCTTACTATTCCAGTTACACTCATCTAAGTTTGTTCTAGTCCATAGTGAAATATCAGTGGACGTAACTATACCGGCAACAGTACTTGAAGTTAGAGTCCACCCAGTTTGAACGCTAATCTAAATATGTTCGTCCAAAACTTTAAGAAAGTCTCTCATTCAAACTTTCCAATAAGCATATTTGCTTTCGTCGAAAAATGGAGGCACGGACAATAAATGACTAATCTAGAATATATTAAGGGTCAGGAATCGAATTAAGGCTCTGATACCAATTGAAAAACACGTAGTTCGACTCAAACTACACCTAGAGAGGGGTGAATATGAGTAAATGCGGAATTAACTAATTATAATTAATCGCAACAAATCACCAATTAATTACTTCTAGATGATTGTGCAAACAGTTCAATTATCCTATGTTTGAATACCACATAATATAAAATCAGCAAATAAAGCAATAAATAACACACTGTATGATCACGGAGAAACCCCAACTGGGTAAAAACTCCGGGTACTTTGCTAGTCAACAATTCACTATAAACGATTTATAACTTACAGTCTATCAAACTAGACGACGACACGTATTATTCGATCTCCTGACTGCAATTTCTACGGCTCTCTTGGATTCTGTGCTCCTGCACCAACTCCCAATTACAGTTTCCAAAACTCTCATGGGTTGCTCTCTCCTGCAGCAATTCCTAGTTTTGTGAAATCATATATCTCCTATGGATTCACGAAGAATACCACGTTCTTCAATGACTGGAACTCCAGTCACCTTCCATTGATCTTCAAAACTCTGACAGATATGTAGGAAGCAACGATTTGGTATTTGGATTGTGAAACTGATGCTTTTCATCGCCAAGAACAAATCAATTTGAACAATGAAGGTTAAAATCTCAAGAGAATGAAAAGAATATGAAAATTCAAGTGTTTGCTCAATGATCAATTTTTGAAATTACGTTATGTGATATTCAAGTATTTATATGTAGGTTAGGGAATGAATGGACCAGATAAAAAGCCTTTAAAAATGAATTAAAATTTTTTCGGATAACACTGTTGCTCGAGCGAAGGGTTAGCGATAGTCGAGCGACAACCTGAAGGTGAGGTGACAGTCGAACGATGAAGTTTCTGTTTTTGACGCTCGAGCCAAGCCTTGGCGAAAGTCTAGCGAAATTGTGGCGCCGTTTTTCCTTCTTTTCCATTCTCGAACCTTAAACCTAAAATATCACAATATCTTGACTTTTTACAACATATCAATTCTAGTCCTTTTTGTTCACAGAATAGCCAATTACATTAAATACCTAACAAAAACTTTAATTCTTGTAGTTTGATTGTTGTCACTCGACAAGGAGCTTCCAAAATTGACATGGCCCATAGAATTAGATGAATATTCAACTCGACCTATCCGTATCGAAAAGTACTTGGAAGGTCCTTCCGAAATATATCAAAAGATTCTTGAATTGTTTACAACCTCGAGGGTTTATTCTTTGAGGTTACACCTTGTGGTGGTTCCTAAGAAATCTTGACAAGATCTTAACGTTTACATCTTATCGACCTTAGTTTTCATATTAAGATGAAAAGATTTAACTCTTGCGCTAAAAAGTCGAAATTTGTCTTGCTTGTTTGGTAGGAACATCTCTTTCATCAAATGGTTGCCCAATTTTTAGACAACTAATCCATTCGATGTATGTTCTTACAGTCTTTCTTGCATAGAGGGATCATAGCTGCATAACTTAAACGTCAAATGAAAACTCTCATTTCGTCTTGGTTGGTCTCCATCTCTTCCTCAAAAGTTCTATCAACCACTTATAGGATGTTAGGCTAAAGTGCAAACTAGTCACTCAACATACTACTCTCAGTCAATACCAACATAAGGCACTAACGAGGTTTTGTGCATTCTTTATACGAGTGAATATATAACTCAAAACACCTTACTTCACTTTTCAAGTTTTTCCAAATATTATAGGTTCGAAAAATGAATAGTAATTATTGCAATGATTACTAAAATGCAAATTCTTATTCATACCATCTTTCGTTATTTAATGTATAGACATAGTAACTCCCAAAAACATATTAAAATTATCTACGTATAAAAAGGTATTTTAAAAATAACTTTTGTGGTTCCACCTCCACATTCTGTCAATACCTGGCCTTAGTATGAAATCTGCCGCAAATAGCAACGACTTTTGTCTGATTTTCCATTGTAGTGATAGAAGTATTTGTCGAGATTAAAATAAGTGGATAGAAAGGCACAACGTGCTCGGCAAATGAGGTCTATAAACTTCGCCTTCATTTGAGTTTTGATGGAAAGTTTAACAGTAGGGTCCAGGACTACAGTTTTAATGAGCAGAAGAATTAAACGGGAATGTCAATCACTATGGTCACACCTAAATGTGCTTCAACCAGTTGTGGAACTTACATTAAATTCCTCACCTGTCTTAACTCTTAACAACTAAGGTGGGTCCCACACTCTCTTTTCTCAATTTCGTCAAACAGTAATTAGGTAGGAAATCTGGTAAGCATTAAGAAACCAGAATCTTTCAACTTTATGTCACACAGCAAGTTTAATGTCCCAAAAGTTCCATACTGGAGAAACCCTATTTAGAAAAGAACTGCAGATAAATCTTCCCGTGTACGAAAATTCATATAGTCAAAATCCTTGAATTATTTTCTTCATATTTCTCGAAATTATGTCCAAAAGCTTCAACTGACACGGAATGGGTCTCTAGATAACCGAACTTTGGATTACGGTTCTTAGGTATTGTAGCGAAACGGTTCCTTCCATAACATGTTACTTGTATAGATATAAAAACACGTTTATAACTATAAAGAATTGAGCATCCAATTAAGTACTAGTGGTTGATAAAAGGCCAGGGCTTGTTAAAGGACAAAAGCAAGATAAGGTAACTAGGAATTCACAATGTTCTCATAATACTTCATACCTTATCAAAACCGTATTTTACTACATTCACATAAAATAGTTTGTTGGTCCCACCCATCTCTTTCTACTCATTTCTTATGTCTCGGCCTCAAATTCCCATTGTCCATTTTTTCACAAATATTCTTAGAAAGCCCAGCCTCCAACACCGTGTTGTTTGTATTTTGAAGTAATACTTACAGTCTGTTTAAACCCTATTTGTATTCTAAAAATGTATTAGGGAATAGTAGAATGACAGAGAATGTGTGGTTAAAAAATAAAGAAGAATTTTGAATTTACGTGTAATATTATTTTATTGAAGGGTGTGATTGAAAAGAAGAGAGAGAAAAATGTATTTTAAAAATAATATGGATTAAACAAGCTCTTAAATAAAATTTTTGCTTAATTTTGATAAAATATATAGTTACAAAATTTGAATAACTACAAACTAGTATTAAAGGCCGTGCCCTTTCCCTCTTCTCATCCCTGGACATAAACGTTCATCTCTCTCTCTCTCTCTCTCTCTCGCTCTCGTGTTAAAGGCCGTGCCATTTCCCTCTTCTTATCCTCTGGAAATAAACGTTCATCTCTCTCTCTCCCTCTCTCTAACAGTTTCAACTGTTACTGCATAATGGATCCTTACAAGGTATCAACTGTTACTCTTCCATGCTCTACCTCATCGTCTTATTAGTATCGTGATAGGGCTTGCTGTCGAAATAAAAAACAAGACTTGAATTTACTTCACAATTTTGTTTATGGTATCCCTTTTATCACTGCTTTTCTTTAGCAAGGCTTCTGTTATGATTTGTTAATGAATCCTACTACTACTTTCAGCATGCATCAAAGAACTTTATTCGTAATTATGTCCCTTTAGAAATCACAGTTGGACGGAGATTTCTCCATCAACTATCTTATGCTTTTTACGAAAGACTAAACTCCATAAGATGTAAATTTTTCCTGTATTAATGAAATTATATGTTTACTTGTCTTGTACGCGGATGTTTGTATTGAACTGTTACGTTATCATTTTGATTCAGCACCGTCCATCAAGTGCCTACAATTCCCCATTCTTCACTACAAATTCTGGTGCTCCTGTTTGGAACAACAACTCATCACTTACTGTGGGATCAAGAGGTATGTTATACTTGATAAGACTTGTTTAATTCATTTGATTTCATTCTGATTTTGGAACTTCTGACCTGGTCTTTCTGAGTTTGCAACACTAATTGGATCTTCTAAGCATAAATATATTCTGTTTCATGGCTTCCTCCTCACACACATTACAGTGAAGTGCTAAAGGTCCATGATTATTGGGTTTTAACTTTTCTGAGAATCTCCGTCTATGGATACAACCTTTTTACCTCTAGAAATCACTTTGTGAAGCATAGAAAGAATGTTTATTGCACCATAATGTAGGGGTGTCAACGAGTCGAGCCACGAGTCGAAACTCAAAGCTCAAGCTCGACTCGAGTAAAAATGGTTCGAGGTTTTTTTGGCCTTTCACTCGGCCAAAAAATTTAGACTCGACCAGAGCTTGGCTCGGTTTTTTTAAAATTCATTATAAATTTAAAATTTTTAGTTAATTTAAAATTTGTGCGATTTATACGTGTTATAAATAATAAATTAATATTAACGTATACAAAAAAAGCTAAAATTAAAAAAACTTAAAAAAATAAAAATAAAAAAAAGAGCTGCCTGCAAAATTTTAGATGCCTTCGTTAATTTTTTTAATTTTTTTTATACTTGGCTCGCCCTGTGACAAGCTACGGGCTAGCTCGAGCCGACACCCCAAAATGAGGCTCGGTGGGACCGAGCCATGAGCTGCTCCAGCTCGGGCTTTTTCTTGTCCGAGCCCGAGCCGTCGAGCCATTTTGCTATCCCTACCATAATGCATTGAATATATTTATAAGCTGCAAACCCATTACTGTTAGAAATGCTACGTAATTTGAATACCATAAGATACAGTATGCCAATACGACTATTTTAGAAAAATAAGGAACGTGAATGTTTGTGTGTGTGTGAAGAATTAAAACAGAAACATGATAATAAAATAAAATATTAAAGCATTTTATCTTAATCTTTCATTGTCATAACTTCATTTTCTTCGACATCACCAACATCAGCTTCTTCATTATTATTAAAAATGTTATTTCTAACTCTGGCTCATCTATTAAGTAATTTTTTTTGTCAATCTATATCCAATAGTAATGAGTTTTAAAAGAATTTAAAATCAATAAAATTCTTGTTGGCATGTTCTAACTGATACGTATCAAAATAATTAAAAATACATATCCGATGCATACCGAAAAATTAAAAAGTATAAAAAAAATTTAAAAATATGTATCCATTGTGTATCGGAGAGTATCCATGCTTGGATATGTATCGAATATAGGTACGAGTATGTAATGAATTTACAAGTATACGTGCTTCTTAGTACAAATGTAAATGACAGTGGGAAAGTTAAGCATGACTTGAGTTTGAAATTGATTTGAGCAGAACTTTTGGATTGTCTGTAAGCACAATAGGCCTAAGTTCACTCCTGCTGAATTATAAGTAGGATATTCAATTGGGTGGTTTGGGTTTTTAAAACGAATTAATTTCTTTTTGAGAGCTTCAAAAGATAAAAGTAAAAACTTAATCTTTTTATTGATGGTTTCTGAAGAATTTCTTATGCACTGTTGCATTTCATTACTTATGCAACTTTCCACAAATCGGTTTATTCATTTATTTGATAACAAAACTTCCTGTTCTTATATTAACATATACTAATTCCTGTTCTTATATATTTATACTTGATGGTGATGACAGTTCTGCAACTCAAAAATTTTCTGCAGGGCCAATTTTGCTTGAAGATTATCATTTGGTGGAGAAACTTGCCAATTTTGATAGAGAACGCATTCCAGAACGTGTTGTTCACGCTAGAGGAGCTAGTGCCAAAGGATATTTTGAGGTGACCCATGATATATCTCATCCACTGTTATACATGAAAGGGGCAGCCCTGAAACTCTTAGGGATCCTAGAGGTTTTGCGGTGAAATTCTACACCAGAGAGGTATTGAACCTATTAGTCACCAATTTTTTTTTTTTGTGTAAGTAACATGAGCTTTTTGTTTGAAAACATGGATGAAGTTTATCTTTTCATACCAGTGGTGAAAAGGTTGTTGTTTATGATTTAGCAAATTAGGGGTTTTTCAGTTTTCCTCGTAAATATATGTGTGCAATACTCATTTTCCAGAGTCTTAAGCTATAATGTACCTTACGCCTTCCTTGTACAATCTACTTCGATTAGTCACATAGTTAAAACCCAAACAAACAAGAAGAAACACACTGTAAAGTCTCATTTTCAAATCGAAATTCAATAGAACAGTAACAGTTTCCAGTGATACATCGGTTAATGAGAGATTTCTACTATTGCCTATTGAAATTAACTGCTTATTGATTGAAGTTTTTCAGCAATACATTAATTTAGTAAGGTTTTCTGCTGTTGACATAAACTGCTTTTATTGATAAAAGTTCAGTTAAATGCTAATCTTTTACAATCTGTTCTCTGTTATCAGGGGAATTTTGATATGGTGGGTAACAATTTCCCGGTCTTCTTCATTCGTGATGGTATGAAGTTTCCAGACATGGTTCATTCTCTGAAACCATTGGGTTTTAGGGTATAGGTCCTTTATTGGCGAATAGTTGATTTTTTCTCCCACCATCCAGAGAGCTTGCACATGTTCACTTTCCTTTTCGATGATATTGGTATTCCACAAGATTACAGGCACATGGAAGGTTCTGGCGTGAATACCTATACTTTAATTAGCAAGGCTGGGAAAGCACATTATGTGAAGTTCCATTGGAAACCCACTTGTGGAGTAAAGAGTTTATTGGAGGATGAGGCAATTAAGATTGGGGGATCAAATCATAGTCATGCTACTCAGGACCTTTATGACTCAATTGCAGCAGGAAACTATCCTGAGTGGAAGCTTTTTATCCAGACAATTGATCCTGACCATGAAGATAGATTTGATTTTGACCCACTTGATGTGACTAAGACTTGGCCTGAAGATATAATTCCCTTGCAGCCAGTGGGTCGTTTAGTTTTGAACAAGAACATCGACAATTTCTTCAACGAGAATGAGCAACTGGCTTTCTGCCCTTCTATTGTGGTGCCAGGCATTTACTACTCTGATGATAAGCTACTCCAAACTCGTATCTTTTCCTATTCCGACACCCAGAGGCACCGGCTTGGACCTAATTATCTGCAGCTTCCAGCAAATGCGCCCAAGGCTTCTCATCACAACAATCACCACGACGGTTTTATGAATTTTATGCATAGAGATGAGGAGGTTCTCTCTCTCTCTCTCTCTCTCTCTATACACATGCGTGCGCAAAGAGATAAATCTCATAAAACTGAGTTCCCTAACGACCCCAATTTAGAAGCTCGAGTCGTTGTATCAAGTCAACAGCATGACTCGTTGAGTTTCTGCCACAATTTCACGTTCAGCTTTTCAATATGTGTAATCAGCATAAAAGATCCCCTTCTACCCAGTTGATTTCTTATTATGTTAGTTCTATATTATCTTACGGAGTTTGGTTTTAGGTAAACTACTTCCCTTCAAGGTATGATCCTGTAAGGCACGCAGAGAGATACCCCATTCCTCCTGCAATCTGCACCGGCAAACGGGAAAAGGTATTTTACTTGTCACTTACATTGAATGAAGGAGGTTGAATAAGAAATTATAATACAGAGTTGGATAGTTAATGCATAACCAGGCTAATGCCAATTAGGCTAACAAAATAAAATCTCTTAAAGTTGTGCTATAAGAATTCTTATTTCAATAACTAGTGCACTTTTGCTGTTGTGGTTTCTTGAAATGACTGGTAACTGAATATGGATATGTCTATAATTGGTACTTCATGTTTACAGTGTATAATCGAGAAGGAGAACAATTTCAAGCAACCTGGGGAGAGATTTCGTTCCTTCAAACTGGACAGGTTGTATTCTTTGTACAAATCCAATAGATATCACACTTGGAATTATGTTGGTATTAGTTTATGCCTGCTGAAAACACTTAAATTTCTTTTTCATTCACAGGCAAGAGCGCTTCATCCAACGCTGGGTTGATGCCTTATCTGACCCAAGAGTCACTTATGAGATCCGCAGCATTTGGATTTCATACTGGTCTAAGGTGACTTTTCCTTCCTGCGACAAATATGCATTTGATTCTTTGTTCAATGTACAGAAATGAGGTAAAATTTAAAAATCAATCTTAATTGAGAAATGTAAGAATTTCTGTCTGAGATACAGAAAGGGGGAGAGAGGGAATTAGAGAGAAATGATGGGCAAGAGAGGGATTCAAAAGTTCTTTCATTCAAATTCATCAGTACATCTGTGGTTCTAAAGACTGCTATCCTATCTTCACCAACATTATCAACTGTAGTTATAGCTTGTTGAGTTAACTAATTTCCACATCTTACTCGTAACGTGACTTCTTTGGGTTGATGTTGTCACCACGATGCTAGAGTCGATTTATGCATGTTTCCATACATTTGCTGTCATTTGAAGTACTTTCGGTCAATTGTGATCAAAACTACATGAGGCCGTGACAGACCAATCTGTGTTTTGATGCATTGGTGCAGGCTGATAAATCTCTGGGACAGAAGCTCGCTTCTCGCCTCAACATGAGGCCGAGCATGTGATGATGCCTGTGAGGAGGTGATTGGGTGCCAGTACCTATACAACAAGGAGATTCATTTTCTCCTCTAAACAGTCCTCAAGAATTTTTATTTCCAATATAAACACATGAAACATAATTGATCTTTTGATGCAAACCACTGCTAGTGATTCTACAATAAGAATGGTTGTTGTCATCAGTTCTCACTATATTATTTTGCCTATTTTTCATTACTGTTGATATGAAGTAGGATTCTTCTTCCTGTGGCATAATTCGTTTAGGTGTATTTTGCCAGGTATTCAAATTGATTCTAATTATCTAGTGATATCATAAGATAGAAATTAAATTTAGATTTTAATTTTTTTTTCCTTTAGTTCTATTGCAATGTTATTGAATTCTGTGTGTCAAACATGTCATGAATATGTTAATTAATTGGGTACATTCCATTTGCATATAATTATATTCACACAACAGTTTTTATTAATCATATCATACCACATATAAATCGCAATAAAAGTCCTCAAAATTTGCTCAATTTTTCATTTTGGTCTCTACAAATTTTTCGTTGCATTGTTGATTTCTAATTTTGTTTCTGTCCAAATATTATAATAACGTGCTTTAAAATCAGTCGCATTAAAATAAGAGGATCCCTTTATGCCTTTCTAACGAATTTTTTTGGACGGAAACTTTCATTACCGACAAGATGTGCTAATTCATATAAGGTTGAAAATAAGAATGCAACGAAAAAAGTATAGACACAAGTGTAGAAATGAGCAAAATTTGAGAATCTTCATTACAATTAAAATGTGGCGCATATAGCAAAAATTGTGGTGTGAATATAATTATCCGACCAGTTATCCAAAATTGCACGAATTGAAATAGAACTAAACCAAACTATCCAGTTTGGTTAAATTCAAATTGAAATTTAGCCCATGTTTGGTTTGGATTAAAATCTCAAGTCAAAGTCAACAATTAATTTTAACCACATATTTTATGGGATCCACAACTTTTTAACCACACATTTTATCAATTTTTATCAAAATCTACTAAAATTTTGATTTTAATCACTACCAAACGGGGGCTTAATTAGGTTTAGTTGATAAATTCAATCAAAAGTACATTATTCTTTGTTAAAGATTTACTGTCAATGAGCATATGTAATATCAAGGCTTAGGAAATGTTTTCTTTATTTATCTTACCCTATATGCTCCATGGAGTGATGATTCGCTTGAAATTAACAGCAATGTACTCTTTGAGCAGCATTCTTGACCACATATTGTTATGAAATTAATAGCAAAGCACTTTTTCGTGTTGTTAATGTTGCACTTAAATTTTACCGAGTTTTGTTGGCTTAATGGTCCAAATAACTTTTATACAAAAGACAATCAAAGCTATCCCATTTGGTAAATCTTCAAATATTTTAGTTTATAATAAGTGTAGTTTCTACACTTATTCGAGATTCTAAATAATGATATTTTGTTATTTTTGAACGAATTAGTGCCTAAATTGTTATTTATTTTATTTATTAAGAAAAATTCATGTTTGGACGAAGAAACAATGGAAAGGACTAAAATGAAGTAAATTCAAAGTTTCGGAACTAAAGTTAGGGATGACAAAAAAACCTGATACCCGAGGGGCCCTGCCCCGAACGAGACGGGGATTACCCGTTTAATCGGGTATTCGGGTCGGAAATGTGGTGGGTAAATTTGTCTCGGGACGGGTACGCATAATGGGTGCCCCCACCCCCATTTATTTATTTTTTAATTATTTTTAGAATTCAATACTTTAAATGGAAAATTTCACAAAAAAATCATTAGTTCTAATAGAAAATGGGAACTAAGATTATCTAAAAAACACGACAAACAATAAAAGTCTTAGTTTACCAAATATATTTGAATAATTTAACTTTTAAAAATAATTAAAAATTAAAAAATATATTATTTGCCTCACTTTAATGAATAGGTACAATAAAATGAATTATCAAAAAACTTTTATTTAAAAAAAAAATTGAACGGGGTAGTAAACGGGGCAAGGGCTGCCCCACCCCGCCTTAAACGAGTAACACGACGAGCGCGGGAAATTGCTTGGCGAGGCGGGGAAGGTTGCCCCATCCCCGACCTGTCCCGTTGCCATCCCTTCTAAAGTACAAATACTTAAAAGTTGTGTTAAACCACACGATGAAGATTTGAGAGTGAGGGGTTAATTGAATGAGAAAAGAAGTTAAAGTGATGAAATATAGTCAAAGTATTATCAAACATCAATTTTCAGCTAAAAAAGTTATGCTCCTAATTTTTAGTCATAAATTGCAACCCATTTTTGGCATAACAAAAATTCGAATTGAAGAAAAAATTATAACAGAAATATTGAAAACTAATTAGACAAGCCTAGGCCCGTGCCTCCTCCTAATTTGAGATGCATGAGGCTGCCTAAAAGGTTCAGACGTACTCCTTAGTTTGTACTAGGCGCGCTCCCCAATATAAAACGGGAAAATTTTTGATTTTTCTTATTTTTGTTTTGTAACAATTAAATGTAATATTTTTAGCATCCTTGAATTTCATAACTCAACCAGAACATAGGATGACCTCTCTAGACCTAAAAAATCATAAATTCAACATATTTCGGAAGCGAAAAACGAGGGTAGATCATCAACATCAAGGGAATTTTACAATATTCTAAAAGATTATCTATCAAAAATCAAGATTTCATTCAATAAAGTAGATTTCTCACTTTCTTTCATATTTTTTTATTCAAGTGATATTTTTCTATAAAATCTTGTATAACTTAATTATTAGAATGTTATCTAAATTCTTCTATTGTATTAGATTATTAGGGAACCCTAAGACTTTAATTTAGGTATTTCTTGTTATTTTTTGATTGATTTTGCATTCCCATTGCACTATTTAATTGTTTGGCCATCAATTGAATAGTTAATTACTTGTTGCAGCATAGGAATACTTACAATAAGTTTAGAACGCAGTAAAATCAACACATGGACAATATGTATTATGAATAATTTCTATAACATGTGCAATCATGTAGATAACCTAAACTAAATATATGATTATTATATGAATTCGGACTAGGAATAGGATCAGGTCGTGTCATAGGTTGGCATATTTTGGAAAAGAGTATTTAACATATTAACATTATTAGTTATAAAAAAAATGCATGAAATTAACTAGAATATCAATTGATAATTGAAATAGATGGAAATATGGGGAATCATGAATCTAATATAAGCATTCACATTCATTAAAATCACAATTTACTTGCTTTATTAGTATAGATTAGAAGTAGTATAAACAACCATATAATCACTTTTTTTGTTGTCATTGTTCACTCGAATTTAATACTAACTATTGAACTACATTTTAAACTTTATTACTCGTGGCAACGTTAAATTTGAAACTCATTATTTCTATTGCTTGTACAACGATCACATACGCTTGTGTGTTTCAACATAACAAGTTTTTGGTGCCGTTGCCAAAAAATAACGGATTAAAATTTTAGTTTAGTAGTTTATATTGAGATCTTTTTTTTTTTTTTGTTCTTTTAAGGCTTTAATTGATATACCATATATTTTCTTGTTTCACTCTTCAGAGGCCTCTACCGATTTATGCAAGTACTTGACACGATCAAAATTCTCCCTATGGATCTTGAGATTGAAAGGATCTTGAAGCAATACATAAGAGAACAAAAAAAAGCTAGGATAATGGCTGGGAATCAAAATCAAGTTCAACATGCACTATATGAAGCAGCACTTCCATTTTAGCAACCACCTCCTAATCAACGGATATTAGTAGGGGATTATGTTAATCCAATGCCACTCGAGTTCAACCTCTGATCATCTATCCGCTTTTCGGACAAGCTAACTTTCACATTCAACCAGATGTCATAAACTTCTTCTAGAATCATCATGACATCAAGTTCTGCAAGAAAGCTACAAAGAATCCTTATGAACACATACAATCCTTTATCATGCTGTGCGAAGTGATCAACCACGAGGGAATGTCACAAGATGCATTTCGAATGCGTCTTTTCCCTCACACTCTGAAGGAAGCTGCAAAAGCATGGATGTTTTCTCTACCTCCTGGGTGCATACAATCATAGAACGACATGGTTCAAAAATTTACCATGAAATTCTTCTCGCTAACACGAGTTCATCAAATTCGGAATGAAATACATACATTTAACAAAAGGACCTCGAGAGCTACCTAGAAGCATGGGAACTGTACAAGAGTTTGTACATTAAGTGTCCCAATCTAGACATTCCTAAGCAAGCTCAAATGGACCTCTTCCACTACGGTATACATCAGGAGTTCAAAAACATTGTAAATGCTTCGACGGAGGATCGATAATAACTATGGGCACCGACGATGCTTATGAGCTATATGAGATAATAACAGAAAATCAATCAATGTAGCCGAACGATAGGAAAGTCCATAGGAAAATAGCTGATATACATAATGTGGACTCAATAACAGCGTTGGCAGCACAGATGGAGACAATTATAAGAAAGCTTGACAATTTGACATATTTCGTGAATATGGTACAAACTCCATCTCTGGTGTACGCAGGTTTGGGCCTGATCACATTACTGCAAGCTACCCTTTGGCTTCTACTCACATATGTCAGCTAACAAATGCACAAAACTTCCAGAGGCAGCAGAACTACCCCAAAAATTACGCTCGAGACTAGAACGACCAGCCAAACTCCTCGTGGGCTAATAATCAAAGTAAAATTATCATAATAGACCACCAGGGTTCCAACAGTAGTAGCAAGAGTGAAGGTCGTCGCTGGAAGATTTGCTACATCAGTACATCACAAAGACTGAGACCTATTTCCAGAATTAGCAGGCATTTATCATGAATTTAGAACAGTAGGTTGGACAGATAGGAGCTGCAATAGCCAACAGACCACAGGGTACATTGCCTAGCGACACCGAAAAATCCACAAGGAACATGTATTAGCAGTTGAGAAAGTGAGTTCTGAATCTAAAGAGTCACCACGGTTCACCTTTTCCACTTATTGTATAAAGGAACGAGTATCTACAAAGGGTAAGGAACAAGTGGAAAATCAATAGAGAAGGATCAAGAAACGCCTTTGGGCAATCTACAGGTTGAGGTAACATTACATATCAAAGCACTTGCACAACCAGTCTCATTTCCTCAAAGGTTCAAAATTACCAAGCTGGAAAAGCAGCTCACAAAGTTTTTGGAAGTCCTCAAGAAGCTACATGTCAACATCCATTTCATTGACGCAATCCATCAAATTCCAAACTACTCAGATTCTTGAAGGAGATGTTGACTAAGAAGAGAAAGTTGTCTGAGCATGAAATAATAGTTTTTTCTAAAGAGTGCAGCGCGATCATTCAGCTCAGGATCCCTCCCAAACTTAAAGACCCAATGATTTTCGCTCTTCCCTACTCTATAAGAAGTTTACATGATATAAATTATATAATTGATTTATGAGCGAGTATTAATTTAATTTCCTTGCCATTTTACAGGAAACCGAGATTAAGAGATCCTAAGGCAGCATCTATTATCCTTTAGCCTGCGAATCGATAACTGAAGCACCCCTAAGGAATAGTCGAAGACATGCTCATCAAGGCGGGAGAGTTCATTTTTCCAGCTGACTTCATCTTCCTGGACATAGAAAAGGCATATCAGATGCCAATAATCCTGGGAAAGCCATTCTTGTCTACAAGTCAAGCCTTGCTGAATTTTGATACTAATGAGATAGTCCTGAGGATGGAGGATAAGTAGTAGAGCTTCACTAGGAAAAATCAACTCAAGCAACCCTCCTATTTTTCTATGTCCAAGAGTAGGCCATTAGGAAAGCCACAAGGGTAGGCCAAATGAAGGTGGAATTGTTGGTAGGAACAACAATGTAAACTTGATTATGTGGATGATGAAAGAAGGAAGTACAATCAGTGCATAAAATGTAGGGCTGAAAATTCCTTTTTAAGCCACCATGAAAAGTAAACAACAAAACTCAAGCTAAGGACTTTAAACAAGCGTTTGTTTGGAGGCAACCAAACACTTTTATCCCTTTTATTTATTATGCTTTCTAGTCATATGATAATTTAGATTAGTTATCAGTGGTAGTTAGGGAATCATCATCCTCTTCCCGTCTTCCCTTAGGTCTTGTAGATATTGTTGGTTTACTATATGTTTGAGTTAAGTAACACTTGTTCTATGTTTTTAGCCTTAATATTTTATTTGACCACTTTGTGTAAGAACATAACGTCGCGGAACACATAAATCAACATTGACCAAGGAGATAGTAGGAGCAATAAGACAAACTAGCCATTGGATTTCACGCCATATCAGGGAAGTATTTTCTTCAGTTTTTTCACTACCCCTTTATATGTGGATTTAGAATTTAAGACATTGAGTACAATGTCAAGTTTAAGCCTGGAGGTGGAAAATATGAGTTCTCTTTTGTTTTGCGTGTTTTTATATATGTTTTATTGTTTTAGATATTAGAAAAATACAAAATAAGAAAAATTGAAAAAATTCCAAAAATATTTTCTTTTTGCGTGCTTGCGTAAGTTGGTTGGTTTGACTGGCAATGAGGAATATATTGAATTTTGAATTGATCTATGAATGGTAAATAACTTGCAGGCTTAGGTTAATTTTTTTCTTTTCCATGTGAAATTTGATATATTAGCACATGAATTAAGTTAAGTATTATGTAGAAATGAGTTGATTACATAATTGAATAGGTTGAAATAGTGGACCATAGATAATAAATCCAAAATCACTATATTTTACATTCTTAGATCAAATTTAGAATAGTTTGGGGGATTTCAATGTTGTATGAAGATTTGAGATAAATGGGGATTATATGTATGAAATTAAAAATCTTGTGTTGATTGTCTAAAGTCAATAGAATGAAATTGGGCGAAAGTTTTATATTAGAGGTTGATTTGCTTGGATATGTATTTAACGAGGAACATTGCACTAATTAATAAAAAAAATTATTTGAAAATCTCTCTTTGTAGTTTTTATGACTCGAGTTATTAAGCTAGTAAGTGTATTAAAACATGTTACCCTAAAGTCAACCGATTTGAAAGTTTTCGACCTAAAGCTTATTACATGGATCATTTAAAAAGTTTAAGGGAAAAAATTGCTGCAAATAAAAAAAATGTATAGAATAAAAAAAAAAGAAAAAATATATAGAAAATCAAAAGAAAAAAAAAAGGTGCACGAGACAAAAGACGCACCAAATGCCTGGTTAAGTTCCAAACATTTATTTAGGAAAAATCTACTTTTGATAAGGGATTATGAGTATAGTTAAGTCCTAGATATTGGAACAATCAAATTTGATGGAGAATCATTGTTTATAGACACATTGAACTGCAATTGGTAAGATTTACCTAAACTAGATGTGTGAGAATAGTATGAAATTCAACCTCAGATAACACATTTGAAAAGAGCGAAAATAACAAATTTGGAGGTGTGTGAATCTCACGAGTAAGTATGAGAATATATTTGACTATTAAGAGTCGGGAATAGAATAACTTGTGAATTCATGATGCTATGCTTAATTCTTCACACACACACGTCGACTTTACATTAGACTTTGATTTCTATATTGTGATCTTGAATCTATGCTTAGATTTAATGTTATGATTTCAAATATGAGATAAAATGTTGTGTTAGCAAGATAAATATTTTTTCATGTTTGTGTGATTGTTCTATAGCTGAGTTTTAGTTTTGTTTGAGGATAAACAAAAATTTAAGTTTTGGGGTTTGTTAAGTGTAGTTTCTACACTTATTCAGGATTGTAAATGATGATATTTTGTTATTCTTTGAATAGATTAGTGCCTAATTTATTATTTATTGCTTTTAGTAGGAAAAAATCATGTTTGGACGAAGAATTAGAAGAAACAACGGGAAAAAGGCTAAATTGAAGCAAATCCAAAGTTTGGGGACTAAAGTGAAAATACTCAAAAGTTGTGTTGGACCACACGATGAAGATTCGAGAGTGATAGGGGTTAATTGGATGAGGAAAGAATTTAAAGTGATGAAATATAGTCATCAAAGTATTATCAAACATCAATTTTCAGCTGAAAAAATTATACTCCAAATTTTCAGTCATAGATTGCAACTCATTTTTGGCATAACGAACATTTGAATTGGAGATATGGTAAAGGAGAATTGTAGCCCTTTGAGTTAGCTTTTCAAATCATTTTAAATCACCTCAATCGTATATCGAGAGATAAATTTATGACATAAATATTAAAAGCTGATAGCCTAGGCACGCGCCTAAACCTATAGAGGAGGCTCGTGCCTCCTCCTAATTTGAAAATTATGAGGCTGTCTAAAGGGTTCAGGCGCGCGCCCTAGTTTGTTCTTGGTGCTCTCCTAGGTATAAAACAAGAAAAATTCGATTTTTTTGATTTTTGTTTTGGTAACAATTAAATGCAATCTTTTTTGCCAAATTTAAATATCAAAACTCGACTAGAATATGGGAAGACCTCCATTGACCTAAAAATTCATAAATTCAACATATATTGGAGGGGAAGAATAAGGCTAGATCATAAACATCAAGGGAATTGTGCAAGATTCTTGACGATTATTGATAAAAAAAAATCAAGATTTCATTCAATGAAGTGGATTTCTATACTTTATTCCATATTTTTTCGATGCGGGTAATATTTTTCTATAAATTCTTGTATAATTTTAATTATTAGAATGATAAACTAAGTTTTTCTATTGTATTTGATGATTGAGGAACCTTATTTTTGTTTATTTCAATTTAAGACTTTAATTTAGGCATTTCTTATTATTTTTTTGATTGATTTTGCATTCTCATTGCACTATTTAATTGTTTGCCCATCAATTGAATAGTTAGTTATTTGTTATAGTGTAAGAATACTTATAATAAGTTTAGAACGCAGATAACCTAAATTAAATACATGATTTTCATATGAATTCGGACCAGGAATAGAATTGGGTCGTGTTAAACATAGATTGATGTATCTTGGAAAAAAGAGCATTTAACATATTAGTGTCATCGGTTGTAACTAGATTATTAATTTCTAATTGAAATAGATGGAAACGGGAGAAATCATGAATCTAATATAATCATTCACATTCATTAAAATCACAATTTACTTACTTTATTAGTATAGATTAAAAGTAGTATAAACAACTATATAATCACTCTTTTGATATCATACTCGAATTTAATACTAACTATTGAACTATATTTTAAACCTTATTCCTCTCGGGAGCAATAAACTTGAAACTCACCATTTCTATTATTTGTACAACGATCTCATACGTCTACGGGTTTCAACGTAACAGTTCACATTAGTTAGACTTAAATGATAACTTCGATCTCTAAATGGACCTTTAAACAAGAATAAAAAGTACATTTTGGGTGAATATCGTAAGTTTGTAAAGCTAGGTCGTCGCATAATAAATTTTACCTATCAAGTCCTACATTTATTTAAAATATAAGAGATGTTATTATAACTTTTATCAATCCAAAGAATATAGAAATACTACAATATTATACATTATAGATCAAAGGTATTAAACTATTTTTGCCACCATGATGAGTTCACACATTCTGTAGCACATTCACGAGAAATGAGCATATTTTAAAATTAGACATAAGCAACTTAAATCTACTTTTAGATTATTGATTAATCACTATTTCTAAACTCTACAAGTTGTCTTATAATAGGTTCACTTGAGATTCCATAGATCTTTGATTATATATGAAATGTGGTCCAATATCTAAACCTCCCCTACGCGATGATGGTGGTGGTGGCAACTAAGTTAAAAGCATGTTGAGCAATGTTTACAAACAATTTACATTGTAAATAAATAGAAATGAACGATAAATAAGTGAAAATATAGAAATGTTATAGGAGCTTTTCAATTAAAATAAACGGTGGGATATCACTTAGTTCTATATCGAGTCCTACCAATTATAACAAAGGAGTGTTTGGAAAATGTTTATAAATTACTTAAATTATAAGTAGAAATAAGTGTACTTGTGAATCTCAAAATTTGTGAATAAAAAATAATTTTAGTGTTTATAAACATGAGCCAAACATAGAGTGAATGTAATTTCTATAAAAACATATACTATTTTTAATGCCGTTGACAATTTATAAAGACATTTTAGTTACACTTAATGCCTTCGTTGACAATTTATAAAGGGTAGTTATATTGCCATCTCATTTTTTATTTGATACACCACTTTTAATTGCAATTAAGCTCATCAATCGTTGTTCATTGTAGCACTTATTTCCGTGGTTTGAAATGAGTACATATAGTCATTAATGATGGTTTATATAAAAATATTTTATTTCCATGGTTTGAAATGAGCGAAAAATAATTTTTGCAGTTTTTATTTATTTAAAAAAATATATATGATGAAAAAAATAAGTTGTTTTACGTCATTTGAATGAATTTTTGGATATAAAATTATTATCAAATACAAATGTGTTAATTAATGAAAATTTTGAGGGAAGAATGACATAAAAATCGATAAGGACATAAATGTTATAATGAGCAGATATTAAGAATTTTTAAGTGCAATTAATACAATGCAAGAAATAAAAATTGTGGTGTATAAATTATTTAAAAATGACAAAACTATATTTTAACTATACAATCAAAAAAATTTACAAATATTATTCACTTATCTACCACTCATTTTATTAATTCTTCTCCATAGGTCAAGATTGCCCATAAAAGAACAAATCTCACAAGATTAGTTCATTTAATTAATTAATTAATTCATTAAAGCCCTGATTTCCGTTTTTCAAATAAGGCTCCTATTTAGTGCATACTTTGGGAGCAAGAACGCATTTTACTGTTAATGTGATGAGAAATATGTGATTGAAAAAAAAAAGAAAAAATTATTGATATGATGAAAAATATTAATTTATTAAAAAATGTGTGGTTGAAAATGAATAGAAGAATGAGAATAAGAATAAGAAAAATAATGTGGTTTAAACAGGGGCAAGACATTTTTCTTTTATTATTTTCAATCACATTTTCAGTAATATAATATTACACGTACTTTCAATTTATTTTTTAACCACATATTATTTAAAAAATACTATTACAAAATACATTTCTTTCAAAAAAAAAATTAATTCAATGGAGGGGCTAATTATCAAAACAGGATATGATTTAAGGTTCAAATTGACTCGTACATTGATATCAATTAGCATATCTTGGAATACAGCAAATTGTACGCGATTCTGTTAATTCCGTTTTGGGTGATTCCATGCAAAACAATACCCGTTTTAAGTTAATATTATTGATATTTAAATTATTTTTATATTGTTCATATATTAATATGGAATTTTTATCCGTTTATATATATTAAAAAAAAATCCTGCCCTCAAATTTCTCTTCCTCATTTGACCCATTCCTTTCAAATTTCTTTCTATTTGACTGGATTTGTCTCCTAAATTGCTCGATTCTTCTTCTACTCCACTTGAATCCTGGTAAATCCACTTCCTCCCTCTCCAGTTCATAATTATGATGCAGTTTCATTTTTGATGCGAAAAAACTGACGAAAAAATTGACGGTTCAAAAATCTTGATCCGATCGTACTGATTATATTCAATTCCTTCGGTTGATAATATCAGACAATAACAAAAATGATGGAGAAGGCGGATCCTGCACAGAAGCTGTACAACAGAATGCGGCTCTGGGAATTCCCCGATCAGTATGTCGTGGAGCCCACAGATGGATCATCTGGTTCCTTTTTGGCTATCAGTCGCGTCGATGGCTCCATGAATCTTATAGGTTACAATTTCATACTTAATTAAATCTTTATTTCTATATTATATTTGTTGTCTTACTTGATTATCTGTCTTCCTCATCAGATGAGATACCACATTGCAACTCCCTTCGCGTTCCCAAAATTCGGACGATCTTTGGTGTGGTTGGGATGCTCAAGCTGTTAGCAGGTAAGTTAATTGCTTTATTAATATAAAAAGATATCAGGAGTTTAACTGCATTATTTTGTAGATCCATCAGATATAAATAGTGCCTGCACTAAATGAATAGACCTGCTAGTTATCACTGATCAGTGGCATCTCAAGTAAAACTCATAAACCTATTTTAATTAAAAAACCCCATGATACATTGCTGTATGTTCTTTTTTGGTGATAATTTGAACCTAGAATCTTAATGTTGCTTTAGAGATGCTGTTGTTAATGCAAACTCGTGCTATGTTTAAATTTTTTATTCTAGTATTGGGCAAAAGGTTACACCTAGAGGTTCTTTGTATATGGAACATTAAACTGGTTGCTGCTTTCCAATTCCAAAGTAATGTGATGTCCCACTTGACTCTAGTCTGAGTAGTACTTGCAATTGTTTTATGTCTAAGATTGTTTTCGTAGTACATATAGTTCACGTTGTGCTTCGAATTTTGAGGTTTAAAATCCGTAAGATGTATCTTACTCAGGTTTTTCTTCCTCTTCTCTATGATATATCTTGGCTTGGTTTACATGGAGTGCCAGTTTATTTGGTCTAGGATCAAAACACATTAGTTTTTCTGTTGGGAAATTCTTAGAAAAAGTCTATATAATGCATCTGACATCCTTTTAACAATAAAAACACTGGGTACAATATATTTAACTTTTGCATCCAACTTTTAAGGTTTGACAAACATGCTAGTGTTGCATTATTTAAGTTCTTCAATGCCACTAGGAAGAGTACAGAAGTTGGAACCAATGTTTAAAAAGGTGAAGGTGTTGAATGAGGTTTGATGCCTGAGGTGTAGAGTAAACCTTGCTAGAATTTTAAGAAAATAAGCATGGTTTTAATTTTCAAAAGAATGACTTTTCTGATAATAGTAAAAAATGAGGAAATATTTACAGAATAATTTGAAGTTTAAAATTCACAGAAAAGATGTCCAAAGATGGAAATAAAACATAATTTTCGGATGTTCGTGTAGTACTCATACAACATATTTTGTTAATCAGTGCTTTTACTCTTTTCACTCTAAAATACAAGTAATTACACTATAATTAAAATTTTACTAGGTTGTTAGTCAAATGAACTTCAATATACAATGGGAAGGAGCAAAAGAGAGAGAGAAAAAGTAATATTGGTACTGGCTATATAACATTCATGCATAGCCTTACTCTTAAAGAAAATGCTCTTACGAGAGGCTTTTCTTTTTCTAAAATGTGAAGTGCCTAGTTAGGTCACCTATAATCAAGGTGACACGCCTAGCATGAGATCTGAATTCTTGTTCTACTATTTTTAATTGTAATGAATATACATTGTACTGAGAATGGAGAACATGAAATGCATACTAGATATGATTCGAACTCTGATTTGCTTATTAATTTAAGGATAAGACATTGAATGTGGTGTTAGATTGAAGTTGAACCAATGCCTCAACAGATTTACAGATGCATAGGAATATATGTGATTGTTTTGAACTTTTCTAATGACAAATAAATAAGGCTCTAAAATGTTGTAGACATCCACAGAGTAAAAAAGAATGTTACAAGCCTAGAATGTAGCCATCTTAGGTGTTATTTAATCCTTCAGTTCATTGACATTTAACTTGATGTTTTTATATATTTCCTTTAGGATCATATTTATTAGTTATAACCGAACGTGAATGTGTCGGATCTTATATGGGACGCCCTATCTTCAAAATCTCATCCTTGAAGGTTTTTCCTTGTGATCAATCTCTCAAAAATTCTTCTGAAGAACAGGTTTGTTTTTGCTTCTAATTTTCTCCTTTCTATTTGGATCACGTGCTACTGTTTGTTATTTCTGATTCACTGTATTGTGTCCCATATATTGGCAGAAAAAAATGGAGACTGAGTTTTATCGCTTGCTAATTTTCGCAGAGAGAACTCCTGGTTTGTATTTCTCGTATGATGTGAATATAACTTTAAGGTAAATTGTCTCTCCAAATTTAAGTTATCGGTTGTTGGTTTATGAGTGTAGTCAACGGAGGTATCTCTTGAGGATTTAACCGATTAGAGTTGTCTCTTTTAGTGATTGAATCCTCCTAGACTTATGATATACCATTGAGCTGTTTATGGTTATTCGCTGTAAGTATTTTGGGGGACACTGAATATTCTGATTTGTCTTGGAAACTATCTTTGGTATAAAAAGCATTTTTACACCACATTTATTAAAATATTGACTATTGACAGAGTCAGTTCCGTCAGAATTTTATGATTTTTTCCACAGTGTTCAACGGCTACATGATCTGGGTGATGAATCCAAGTTGCTTCCTCTATGGAGACAAGTATGTTTTTCTTGATATTAAGTAATTTACTAATTGTGTTCCATAGACCATGTCCAAATCATGTACAGTAGACAACGTATTTTCTAGCCGTGATGTAGCATTTATCGGGTGGTTGGCCAAGCTAAGAATATTTGTCCAAGATAAATGTTTTTATGATAGCTAGATTTGTACATCAGACACTATCTTATCATACATTCCATATTTGATGACTAAATTTTTTCCGCAGGCAGATCCTCGATTTCTATGGAACAACTATATGATGGAAGTGCTTATAGATAACAAGGTTCCCAAATCATTGAAATGGCACATTCTTTTTCTTCAGAGTTCCTAAATATGAAACTTACAAAATATGGTGTCTTATTATGCAGCTTGACCCATACTTACTTCCTGTTGTTCAAGGGAGTATCCTTTACTCAGTTCCGATAGTATATGGAGTTCCAAACCTATTGTGCTCCAAATTTAGCTGGTTTACTTGCAGCTCGTACTGTTATGCTAAACAAGAATAGAAATCATATCTAACTGCATTTGAAGTTACACCTTAACTGGTCATCAGGTTTTCAGAACTTTCAAGCTGCCATTGGGAAAGACATTCTTGATGTCATGTTGATTGCACGAAGATGCACTAGGAGAACTGGTATTGAGAACCTGTGCCTTTTATATCTTGCTCGCCCTTCCCTCTTTCCCGATTGCAAAAATATTCTTTACCAACTATATAAAAATGAAAAGCCAAAGCTACAAACTCCAACAAGTACACAATGGTCCAGGTTGTTTTTGCTACTTTCTCTGTTGATGAATCACTGGCAATTGATCTAGGAATGAATTGGATCTTTTGGTTTATTTGACGATTTGGACCTTGCTCATCTTTGTTTGACCCCTGACTACTAAATTAATTAGTTTGCTAATTATTTCATTATTCACTTTAACACCTGCACATCATCTCTTGACATGTTTTAACACTTTATCATGGCAATTGCTTTCAGTAAAAATTATCCCACATTGGTAACTCTGGAGGGATGTCAGAGTGCTTTACAAATTATACGAGCTACTTTGCGTATTTCTGTTTAGTTTAGTACGCATGTGTAGTAAGGTATTTGAGTTGGGTTTTGGAGGTCAATATTTGAAGTATCTTTCCCTTTGGTTTATTCAATATATTCAATTATGTTTAGTTCCTGCAACATGCTTTTTATTGTAAACCTATGTGTTAGCCAGGCCACACTTTTCAGAGGACCTAAAAGAGATATACCACTTAGCATAGATAAAGGAAATCCATCCCGGCTTTTATTAGTTGGTTGAGTTTCCAATTGGTTCCATGTTGAATGCTTGCTCGCGCGCACTAATATCTTGGGTGCTTTAATGTATTTGGTCTTCATAATTAATTACGATGCCACCAATTGTGTAAAAGAATTGAGAATCAATTAATTGAGACCTTGATGAATATACATGGTTCTTTTGGCATTTATGCTTGAAATGATTGAATACTGTTCATGTGAAGTATACTATATATGATTTGATTTATCTTATTAGTCTAGTTGGTCGTTTTGCTGTAACTTTTTGAAGGCACTCGAATGTGGAGAAGAGGAGCTGATTCTGATGGTTATGTTGCAAATTTTGTGGAAACTGAACAAATCGTACAGTTGAATGGCCACACTGCATCATTTGTACAGGTAAACATCTGCATGATATGTTTGTTAATGTTTAATAATTTGTTGCAACATATCTCCTGCCTAAAGCACTGTAATGAGAAAGTACCTGTTGTTCTACAATAATGGGATGTCCAAGATGCTTCGCTGATTTAGTAAGCCTTATTTAAGAAGAACTAGTAATTGCACTTGTCAGCAAGACTATAACATCTGACTGGACTGGCGGTGTTGCAAAATGCCACGGTATCTTTCTTTTTCCTTCACTGATAAATGCACCCTTGGTCAATAACATAATTAAGAAAAAGTTAAAAAAGTTGCTAAAAAAATAAAATAAGTAAATAAAAACCAGAATGAATCACAATGAAAATCCTAAGGGAACATTTTATGGGTAATACGACTTAGTTTGCTGTTGTATAAATAAGGAATATGTTAAATAATGTTCTATAAAGTGTTTTCTACTGAGAAGAGTTGGGTTATGGGCTCCTTACGAAATGGCAAAAATAGCTTTCAGGGAATGCTTTTTATTTCAAATAAAACTTGTTACGTGGATAAGCACTTCTCCAGAATGTTAAGCCTTTGAAAAAAAAAAGTCGTAATCTTGGCCACAGTAGCTTTTCTTGTTTAATTTTCATGACTATAGCTAAATGGGAGAAGCGTCAATTTCTTTATCACAACCTGATACAGACTTGTGGATTCGGTTTAGGATGATATGGTGTGGTATTCATAAAAATGTTTAATTTATTGAATATTCAAATTTGGGATACACTAACATGACACTATGTTTATATTCTTGTCCTTCTAAGCTTTATGTGATAACATGGTATTATTACATGGATGGAGAGTGTTTAGAGTGGAAAAAGATATTATTTCAAAGTAGTTGAACAACGAGAAAAATTACTCTATTTTTTACCTATCCATTTAGAACACTGGCCACAAACCTCTTGATCAATGTAGATTATTAAGCGCATCTATATAGTTTGAAAGTCCATCAAGAAAGGATGCACATTCTAGTTGTTTGCTATCATGGAAGATCATATTGATCCATCTTTTGAAGCAATGCACTTTATTATATGGTCTAGGTGAAAAAAAGAAGGAACAGGACAGATCATGTAAATTACTGTTTTATTGCTGGATCATCCATATCTAAACTTTTTCGAGCTGTTTATTTTTCAAATTGCCAGAATTGGATCTCAATTTGGTTATTTTGATTTGGTTTGACTTATTACCAATTATTCTACTGTTGCAAATTAATTCTACAGGTGTATATATCTAAGGTGAGTGAATTGATACAGTTGCAAATAATTTTTTGGCCCGTTTGGCATGGCTTTAGCTTTAGCTTTTGCTCTTGCTTCTGCTTCCAGTAGAAGAGCTTTTGAAAAAAACCATCTTAATTTTTGTTTGTAACTAATTTTTAAAATTAGTCAAACAGATCAAAAACACTTACAATTAATCAATTTCCAAAGAGCTCTTCTAACTGTCAAAAACACTTTCATAAAATTAGTCAAACAGATCCAAAAGCACATTTTGGGTTTAAAAAGTTCTTTTGACTTTTAAAAAGTCGTGAAACGCCCTTAATTTACTCTTACAATTAATCAATTTCCATTTGCTTGAGTGAGGTGAGTCAAACCCTGATCATCTTTTCTAATCTAGTCCCTGAACAAACTTGTGGAGTAAAATATTGTTGACCCAAGTCTTTATAAAGACTATTCTACTTTTTCGGGTTTCTTCTTGTAGCCTTGCACTTCTAATGCCCTGTTATATGTTTCAAAGCTTTTACCCAATTAAATTATTGGTTTTCCAAGGGCACATTTTTGAGAGGTGTCTTCATTGAGCATGAAAGATTGTTCCAATGTAACATGGAAACTTAGAGGAAATAAACTTTGTTCTTATACTTGGTTGACCTTGAAACTTTGGATTTTTTCTGTTAGTTAGTTTTATTTGGACCTTTTTTGGTCCCTTCGATATTTTGGATATCTATTACCCTGAATAGAAAGTTAAACTGAGAGGAAGATTAATGATCTTTAGAAGTGTTGTTCATTTGTGGTAAGTATTAACCTGTAATCGAACTGTTAGACATGAGAACTTGATAATATTTTCGACCATTAACTAACTATATTACTGACACTTCTGACCTGGCTTTTTTAAATTTTCTTGCACATGGAAAAAAATGGCTTGAATGGTATGATTCCTCCATCACCCAGAATGAAAAGGGTGATGTCTCAGTTCTTGGTCTGAGAAGATGCTTTGATAGATGCTCCATTTTTATTTTTTTCCATTGAGGCCAGACCCAAACCTGTGCTCAAGAGATAGGTGTCAGCACATTGATAAGGAATGTATGGATTTTCGAGAAGAGAGGAGCCCGTGGTGGTCCCCCGGAGAAGTGATCAATACTAGGCTTCCTTTGAGATTTAGTTTGACCAAGACCATGTCATGATAGTAGTTTTTGATCCATACATTAATATTTACTCTAGTTTCTTAAAATGAAAGCATATTGGTTTGAAATATTTAATTTCAAATGTCATCATTCGCATCCACTGTTACCTCCATTTTCAGAACTATATTTGAGATCACATAACCAATAATTACTTTTAACTACATTTCTTGCTAGCTTAGAGTTTGACATCCATTAAGATGATCAGGTTAGTATGTCCTATGCCTGGACTGCTTGATTTGTTTATATTACATGCTGGCAACCTCTTCTCATATACAGAAGGGAACAAACATCATAATATTTAATTGAAAAATTGTTGATAACTGTCAATTGAAATATAATCGAATCGATGTTAAACTTATGCCTATGTGTGAAATCATTTTAAGGGAAATTTATTAACTTATATAACAATTTGAATGGTTATTAATTTATTTATTCTTCTAGGTTCGAGGGTCGATTCCATTTCTTTGGGATCAGATTGTTGATTTGACATATAAGCCAAAGTTTGAAATCGTTAGACCAGAAGAAGCAGTGAGTATCATCATTATGTCTTTGAGACCTGTACCAAAAATATCAGTTAGTATGAATATACCTATACCTGTTTTGCTGACTTCTTCCTTTATCTGACAATTTTTCAGCCACGAGTAGTTGACCGCCACTTTTTGGACCTAAGAAAGAAATATGGAAATGTTGTTGCAGTTAATCTTGTCAACAAGGTATACAATTCTCTGACGTGGAAGATTTTGCTGTTATAGCTTCGCTGTTGGTAATTCTGGTGACAATCACTGGGTAAAATCTTACGTGTGCCTGCTAATTTTTTTCCATGTCATCAGAGAAATCTTGACAGATTGATGTAAAATGCATTTTTGGCTTTGCATCAATTTACCAGCAACATGGAAGATTTCATCATTTTACTGAAAAAACAAAATAATATGAAAGAACTTTGAGGAAATTGATTATGGATGCTAAATATAATGTCAAAGATTGGATCATTTTAATGTTTAACGTCTTTGTTGCTGGACAATTCAACTGGGGTAGCGTATCCATATCCGACACTCTACCATAATCATTTTTCTTTTTTTATCAAAAATATTATATATTTTTAACTCAATGTTATTATTAAATAACAAATAGATACTCATATTTAAAAGATTTCAACAAAAAAAATTAATAACAAGTATAAAATTAAATTTATATATATAAATAAAGAATTTTATCACGTGCCATGTCAATACTTTTTTTTCGCGTGTTAGCGTATCCAACACGTGTATGTTTCAGTGCATTATAGTTAACGTTGATACTTAGTAACATCAATTTTGGAGGGATCACTGGTATTGGAATCAAGGGAAATCTGGAATGCCCTCCCTGCAGAGGGAAATTCTCCATTTTTCCCCAAAGATTGATCAGCGAGGCGCATCGGGGGATGAGAAACTGGGTTAAAATTCTTAAGTTAGATTATCTTTGTTTTCCAGCTAAGTTTGTGGTATTCCTAGCTGCTGTATATGGATTATAACATAAAAAAGCTTCAAAGGCTAATGCCATGACCTGAGATTTGATTTGAATGCCAACTTAGAAATCAAACAAAGAAAATAAAAAGAGAACAATGATCAAGAGGTAAAATAGGCCCTCCTCACCACTCCCTTTCCCTCTAGGATCACTGTCCTCTTGACATGATATGTTAAGAAGACTGCAACCGAGATTTTCATTTTTCATGATTAAAAAGGTTATCACTCTCCTAACTTTTCATTTTCTTTTAGAAAGCAACGAAACTGCATCATTTCCTCTCTTGTCATGACAATTAATGTCTCCATCGAATTCAAGATGTCCACACTATAGAGAACCATCATATAGTAAATCCAAATCGAAAGACGAATTTATCAGTTTGGTTTAATAAGAAATTATTAAGATGAACAAATAAAAATAGATGGTTAGTTTATATCCAAACAAGCAGTTTGTCTTAGGCTGGTGGAGGGTTCACAGGTATGTCAAAGTGGGTATATTACTTTCTTGTACTTTGGGGTTAATTGACATCTTCATTTTTTGGACTTTGTGAATCCTTATGCAATAATTGTCCTTAGACTTCTTTGCCATTGTTTCCTGAACTTCCTAACAGCATGGAGGTGAGGGGCGATTATGTGAAAAGTTTGGTGATGCAATGCAACATATTGCTAGTGATGATGTGAGGTAGGTTCTCTCTCAATCTGGTCATCTTTTACCTTTCAATGCATGTGTAAAATTTCCAAATTGATGCTAACTACTACAAAATTGTGCAGATATTTGCACTTTGATTTTCATAGGATATGTGGACATGTGCATTTTGAACGCCTTTCCATTCTTTATGATCAAATTGAGGATTTTCTCATTAAAAATAGGTAAAGTTTCTTTTTGGAGGAGCAAATAGTTTGTTGTTCTATTCATTACTATTAGATATCTTTTAATTTTGTTTATGCCACTACATTTCTTGTGTATATTGATTACTGATTCTGAGGAATAAATTTGATCACAGACATGAGAACTGTTATGACAAATGAGTTCTGAAACATTAATGAGGTGACTGTTGTTCAAGTTCCAGAAAAGGGTTTTAATGCATATGTTTCTCACCATTGTGGGGGTCTGGGGAGGGTTATATGTAGCTTTAACAGGGCAAGCAGCAAGGTAGTTTCAACTCCTGCCAGGTCAAAATGTAACACCATGCCAAAGCCTGTCCTTTATATTGCTAAATACTGCCATATATGGAGCTTAAAATACAATGTGTTCAATGGTAACATGTCATAATGAAGTCATTCAAAAAGGTTAAGCGATAGGATATGTTGGCATTCCATATTATATTAAGCATTTCCAATGGAAGGGGAAAATTAGAAAGTCCTGAGTTTTTTTATACATAACACGTATGTCAAAACACAAAATCAGTGAATAAAGATTATTGAAGAAAATAATGCAAAGTGAAAGGAGTGTTATGGAATTGCAAGATTATCCTCGGCATTAGATCAGTCATTTTCTTAGTGGAACTTCTATAAGGAGCAATATTTGCAATATTGTTTCGAACATATGGAATCATTAATTTCGACTAGTTTGTTTAAGGTAATAATGAGAGCCTCTCTCTCGGCGCACTTGTTTAAAGTCAATGGAGAAGTGCACAAACAATGTTATTTAGTTCTTGTTGGGGAGAAATTGTAAGTTGTTAAAATCATAAATTGATAGAAATAAGTGATGGATAATTGCGAAGTTGTTGTGGGTCCCACCAAATTTGTGGTTAAAATTAAAGTTTGACTTTGACCTTTAAATTATGATGAGATTAGAATTTAATTTAGCTAAACAAGCTGATAAAATCAAAGTCGAAGTCAACAATTTATTTTAACAACACATTTCATGGACCTATAAACTTTTTTATCAACTTTTCAACCACACATTTTATCAACTTATATCAAAATCTGCGAAAATATGATTTTCAGCAAAATCAAACAAGGGCTTAGTATAAAATTTAGGGTAAAGTTAAACAAAATTGAGTTATGTGTTGAAGGAAACTTTATGGAATTTGTTATGAGATAGATGATTGACTATGCTTCGTGATCGGAATTTTTGTATTATGATTTATTTTAATCATGATCTAGTACCTTTGAAAGACGTGATAGAACATCAATAATAACCACAAAACAGTTCCTCAAAGTGGTAAAAGAAGGCTTCGTTTGGATACATCTGACCAATACTGATAACACTTGGATAATTAATGGCTTGGGATACGAAAATATACAATTGCTACCTATGTTGTAGTTTAGGGCATGAGCATGTATGTTAAAAGTAGGGGTGGACAAGATGACCAAAATCAAACCAAACAAAACGGTTTGGTTTGGTTCTACCAAAAAAAAATTAATAATAATGGTTTTGGTTCTTAGTTCTGGTTTACTTATTTTTTTATTATTTTTTATTATTTTTTTCTTTTTATAAGTTAATTACACAAAAAAAATTCAACTTTAAAAAATACAAGTGTGGAATAGACAAAAAGGTCATTTACTATTACATTTCACCTTATCACCTATAGACAACCAAGCCCTAGATCTAAATTCTAATTCATTTCTCTCCTTTTCAATTTTAGACACACTCACACTCCTACACCACACCTACCATTACATTTGTTGGATGTTTGATGTTTATTTTTATTTTTATTTTTGGTATATATTACTAACTTGGATATGGTGATATATTTTAATTTGCATTTATCATCTGAAAAATTAAGTAATGGAACCAGAATCGAACCGAACCGAACCAAATGTTTCGGTTCCGATTTGGTTCCATTATCAAAAAAACCATTTTTGGTTCGGTTCGATTATCTTAGAACTAGAACCAAATAGAACCATGTCCACCCCTAATTGGAAGCATGAGAGACAATGTAGTTCTTTTGGGGAGCAAATTCTTGCATATGTTTTAGTGTTATGAATACATCAGCATCTCCCTACTATTATTTGGATCTCCAGTCCATAAAAGCCAGTTGTAAGGAACAACTGGAGGAGATAGAAAACCTTACTGGTGGCACTTATCTTTGCAATATAGTGAGTCATGTTCTGGTCCAATTAAATGATCATCTTATTCTGCTAAAGGACCAGTAAAAGCAATGCAGTAAAGCAGGTTAAGTAGAAACTTTCTTTACTGTGCTGGCTGATTTTACTAATGGAGTGAAGTTATGTTCTCAAATTCTTGGAATCTTCAAATGTGAATGATACTAATAGAAGTGTTTTCCAATAAATTGTCCAATCATTGTTCGACATTTGCTCAAAACTTTTATCTGGATGTATTGATCAATTTCTTTATGGATGTACTGTGAATCATAGGTACCTTTTGTTGAATGAGAAGGGTGAGAAAGTTGAGGGGCAATTAGGAGTTGTGCGGACCAATTGCATTGACTGCCTAGACCGTACAAATGTCACACAGGTACTGTTTTTTGTTTAATAATCTGCTGCTGATATAATACTCTGAAATTATTAATATTTCTGGCATCGTATATGCACATCTCTGTGCTGCACTTGTTTCTGTACAATTCTTTAGGGAAAATATGCGTAGTCCTTACCTCAGTGGACCTATCTTCAGTTATTTTCCCAAAATGTGTCCGATAAATATAGATGGGACACTTAACAAACATGAAATAATTCTGAAGGCACCCAGGCCACCTTTTTGCATTCATTTTTTTATTTGGAAAAGAAACTGAACAATGCTCTATCTTTTTTTCATTTCCTTTTTTTTTACAGAGGATGCATATGTGTTGAATAAAGCGTAATTTTAGATATATGGCACAAACAAAAGGGCCTGCCGGCCAATTATTTAACATGTTTATCGGTAGACTACCTTAGGAGGGTATTCTTTCTGTCTCTTGGCCTCAGTTTGCATAGTTAAATGCTGTCACTTCTTTGTCCTACATCACCTTGCATTACCCAACCCTAAAAATGTAACGATCCAAAACTTACTCTTGAGTCATTAAATATTTATCGTAAAATAAAAACTTAACTTTCATAAAAATATAGCTTTTCTCCAAATTACAACAATTGAAAAAGAAGAATTACTAAATACTAAATCATAAAAGTAAAATAGTAAATTGTTTAATAATATCTTTATTATACCACCGAGACCTGTTCCAAACTTTAATGCCTCGAACCTTAATTACCTAAAAGGGGGGAATCATAAATAATGGGATAAAATCCCAATAAGTGAGCCACATAAATCATAATTCATATTTAAAATTTAGGAATTGTTATCTTACATAAGGAGATACGAGGATTAGAAACCGAATTTAGATGAACATAATTCTTGTACATAATCGTAACGTACATAGGGAGATACGAGAATTAAAAACCGTACTTCGTTGCCATAATATCTGTGCGTCGCGTTACTAAATTCCGGTACTTTAAAGTTATATGACCTATATCATATTCATAAATTGAATTCCGTATTTTATATGAAAAACGATTTAACATACAACATATGACTGCACTTACTTTGATAATTTGAAGAGAGTTGTAGTACATACGTAGAGGAGAATTTAACTTCTTCTTTTTAACAAAGTGATAAGTTGTGTATGTATGTGAGTGTAATTTACATGCGATATTTATATGTGCATTTAGGAATATCAAAAGAAATATATTATAATGGTATCCCTATAATTGCGCACTAAATAAGGTAATAAGTTATACTGTATTATATATATATATATATATATATATATATATATATATATATGTATGTATATGGTAATTTACTTATTTAAAAAGATATCTTTTTAACTTATCGTTTATATATATATATATATAGAAATTATCTTTTATATATATAGAAATTTACTTAATTTCCGCAATCAATCATAATCATATATAATTATATACCTATAGAGATGCATGAAATTATAGTAATCCTATAATTTAAATCAGTCAGCCATAATTATATATAATTATATACATATATAGACGCGCTTAATTATATTAATCAAATAATTTAAATCAATCAATCATAATTAGATATAATTAACATATATAGACTCACGTAATTATATAATTTAAAGTAATAAATCATAACTATATACATATAGACACACGTAATTATAGTAATTATATATATAGAAAAATTATTCTTCTTGATTCACACCAATTTCCTTAAATTTGTTTTTAATTAGAAATAGAAATTATGCTAATTTCTATAATCTTTTCCTTAGTTAACTTTAACTTGTTTTTAATTAAAATTATTAACCTATATATCTATACATGTATATGGAAAATTAACCATTTTCCCTTAATTAACTTTAATATGTCTTTAATTAAAATAATTAACATATATATGTATACTTGTAGAAGGAAATTTATCGTTTTTCTATAATCATTCCTTGAATCTCTCATTTAACCATAGAGTGGCACATATATAGTAAAAGTTACCAAGGAAGGAATTTTCTTAATTTATCTTTCACTTATATGGTATTTACGTATTCTCTATCAAAATCATGCCCATATATAAATCTATAGTTTAGGAAATTTCATGTGTAGTCCCTCAACTATTGTCGATATGTAATTTGGTCCTCTAACTTTCATCCTCTTACACAAAGGTCTAATTTCATAATTAATTACTATAAAGGATTTTAGGGGTATTACAAAAATGTCAGAAATCTCACAATTCACTGCCCCTATCACCTAAAAAATCAGATCTGTAATTAGACTACAATTATTCTTCCTTTATTTTTCGTAGTATTGTTAACTCTCTTGTACTTTTAAAAATATTTTTACAGATTCATAAGATAGACAGTATTTTATCTTTGAATTTAGTTTCCACTAGATTATACTTGGTTAACAGTTTTTTATAGATTCTTTGAGCATTGGTTTGCTTTTGAATTTAACTGGTCAAGACAACATGATTCTCATACTTTATTTGTTTATTAGTAGGAATGGTTTTGCCAGATGTATTCTTTACGTTATACATAGGATATGCCTTGCGCAAAGGTTAAACTTTGAGTTTTTCCATTAAATCTGAGTTCAAGTGATTAATATTTGTTCTTTTAAACTTTCGTTTCTGTATATTCCAGATTTTTTTGCCATGGATTTTGATTCGAGTGACTTTCACACTGTTAATTCTTGATGTTGTCTACTCTGCCTAATAATGAGCTCATTATTTATGTGTTTCCCTGTAGTGTGTGGATACATAACATGACCGTGATCTAGTTATGTTCAACTAGAATTTCTCTAATTTTAGATAATCATGATTCTGGCATCCAACTGATCTCATAATATTTCAGATTATGACTTGTATTGATAACTAGAACATCAAGGATTTACGGGAAAGAATTTTCTGTCATATTTTTTCTTTGCTCTGATGAAAGCGCTCTGGTTACAGAGCATGATTGGTCGTAAAATGTTGGAATTTCAACTTCGGAGACTTGGTGTTTTTGATGCCGAGGAAACTATCAGCACACATCCCAATTTTGATGAAAGCTTCAAAATTTGTCAGTATTGTTGCTTACCTTGTTATAAATAATATTATTTGTGTTGCTTCCATTTTCATTGGTAGAAATTGACATTTTGTGACATCGCAATAATTGTTTCCTAATAATTTGATGATTCAGAATCTTTATCAACTTATGCCTCTCTCATCTTTTTACTGTTCCAAATTCCATTTCAGTGTGGGCTAACCACGGAGATGAAGTAAGCATCCAGTATTCTGGTACTCCTGCTTTGAAAGGAGATTTTGTCAGGTACCCTATATGAATGTTTGCTAATATAGCAACTGTGCTTTGCATTATTCTTTTTTAAAATGGAAATTCAAAGAGATGATGTTTCTTATTTGCTTAATGAGATTACCAACATTACTTATCAAAACTGCTGGCTTTATTTGTTGATATAGCAACTGTCCTATGTTCCATTCCTTTTTATAAGGGAAATTCAAGGTGGTGACTTTTCTTATTTGCTTAATGAAATCACCAACATTAACTTATCACAACTGCTGGCTTGTTTGTTAATATAGCAACTGTGCTATGTTCCGTTCTTTCTTATAATGGAAATTGAAAGTGATGATGTTTCTTATATGCTTAATGAAATCACCAACATTATTTAACTTCACAACTATTGGCTTTATTGTGAAGTATGCACTAACATTTTCTTGGAACCACAGCCAACATAAATACTGCACCACAATTTTATAGGGAACCTCCCCAAATGTAAATGATGTAACTTCACTTTTGTTTTCCCCAATCCTTATCCCTAGTACTTTGGTTTTTTTAGCATTAATGAGTAGCTTGAGAAATAACAATACAAGAGCCGTCACTTGGAAGTTTGAAACTTGAATTAGTTCATTTTTTAAATATTTCATGCTAAGTTGTACTCTTTATTTTGTTACAAGTTTCTAAGTGCAGCTACCATGCGTCTGCCCCTGCCCCTACACTCTTCTGATTTTCTTACTCTTTACTGTTGTTAAAAGCTGCTATAGATATTGTTTGGTTCAATCTCTTTGTTAGCCGCTTAACTTCTTTGGTATCCATCATATATTAATCTTGTCTACTTGTCCCTTATGATTTTGAAGATTTAGCTTTTAGCCTATTAATTTTTGAAATTACAACTCAGTTTGTAGTTTATCATTAGATGAGAGGGATATATAATATCTTGTGGAATCTAAAGGAGTTAATAGCGTTCTTTACTCAATTTAGTGTAATGATGTGGTGGAAGGTTAGCTTATTATGACTTCAAAATGGACTGCACTTTCTTTGTCTTGTAAGGACTTCTGAGCGTTCATATTATATAGATTAAATATCTGAGGGATGATAGTGGAACATAGGTTACCGTACTTTTCCTGAATTCTTGGACTATTTAAGTACAGAATTCTTATGAATCTTAAGGGATCAAATTTTGAAACTCTTATTATGTGTTTTGACTATTGATTTATGGATCTTGCTGCATGTTACATGTACACCAGGGATTACATAATACCATATAGCACTCTACCATTTACCAGTTTAAAACATAGTCAACTTTTTCATTTAATTTTTTTCCTCCACATTATATTATGTAACCCATTATGTATGATTTTGACGTACAAGTAGCAAAATCCTTGATTTATTTACTTCCCTGTAGTTAACTTTCCATCTAATTGCCTACCTGAGTTTATTGCATTTAGGTTGCGGATTGAGTTTAACTATGAAATACAGGTTGCTGGTGTTTGTTGTTTGTTGTTATTAATAAATGGAATATAAGCAGGGAACGGGCTAGATGAAAAACAAGTTAAATTTAAGGATGGAGTTCTAGAGGAAGGAAAAGAGAATAGAGATAGAGATAGTAGTGTGATGTGTAAGATGCTAGTTAAACATAGAGAAGAAGGTAGTAGGAGAATCTCCAGGTAGAAAACTACCTAATAAGGAAACATGGTGAAGGAATGAGTAGGTCCTTATGGAACTTAAGACTAAAAGGGAGTGACATAGAAACTTAACAAACAAAAACAAATACAAACTGTTTTGTTTAAATAAAACTACAGAAACTTAAACAAAATCTAGAAATGCGGAGGCAACATTCCAATTTTCTTTAGCCGTCTTGAGGAACATGTAACTTGTAATGACCCAACATTTGTGCCTAAGCCGTTAACTTACGTATTATCCGAAGAGCTCGAACCCATTTTACCCCTACGAATTTCTATCGCGTCTTCACGATTCGAGCTCATAAACTTTCGCTTAAGAGACTCGTAAAACAAAGGTCTTGGGTTCGAATTCTCCGTGTTTTTTTGTAACAATCCAGGCCTCGTATCAAGCCATTATATCATGTGTAATGTTCGCTCTGGGAGAACTCAAGTCAATTTTATCCCCTACGGACCCTAGGATTCAAACCTGAGACCTTTTTTCAGGATTCAACTTAAGTCCCTTGGGTTCGAATCCTGGGGACACAATATAAATCTGTGAGTAAGATGGATTCAGACTCTTCCAAAGCGAAAGTATGTAAGTTAACAATTTGAACATAAAGGTCAAGTCGTTACAAAAAAATGTGCGTTTTTTTGTAACGACCCGAGCCTTTATACCCAAGTCGTTAATTTATGTACTGTCCATTAGGGAGAGCCTAAGCTCATCTTATCCTCACTGATTTTTGTCGCGTCCCCATAAATCTTAAGGGAGGTCATGTGTTCGAATCTTAGGGACGCGACAAAAATTTATGAGGACAATGATGGGCTCAGGCTCTCCCATGGCAGATAGTACGTAAGTTAACAATTTGGGCATAGAGGCTCGGGTCGTTACAAACCTCTTCCCGATTTCTGGCTTAATTGAGTGGATAACAATTACATAATCATTGAATTATTCACGTCCCAGGTGTTAAAATTTGGACCATTTGACTTCATAGGAGGTATGCTAATCCCCCCTTACCTATGACTCTGAAAGTGGCTGATTAGGACCTTTCAAGATAATTAGTCCTGTTTAACTTTGTTCAGTAAGATGGAGATTCGAATTTCAGATTTTTAGATGTTGAAAGTTGTTTTTTAAGTTGTAAAAGATGTATCTATAATCTCAGAAATTTCTTAAGACAATATGTTTGATGAAGATGACAGAAAAAACAGCGACAAAAGCTGCATGGTCCTAGCAATGAAGTCTAGGATAAGAGTCATAAGGTTCAACCACCTTGTTTAAAAGCTTAAAATTTTATTTACTTAATGTCTTCAACAATTTTCCTTCCACAACACGTGAAATATTAAAAGATGTCTGTGTTATTTGTCCACCTATTATTCTTCCTTGTTGAAGACAACACATGATATACATGTTATCCCCCTAATAGTTTAAACTTTTAGATCAAGTGATTCAACATAACATCGAAGCACGCAAAGATCTTGAGTTCAAGTCTCGTCGCCACCTATTAAATGAAATTGTGCATGAGTTATGCTTTGACGGGACTAAGATTAACCCCGTCTACACGTGAGAGATCGTGTTGAATACAAGATTAAAATGATATACATATAATCATCTTTAATAACTTAAGCTTTTAATTCAAGTGGTTTAACATTCCTTATTACTTGAATTAATGCTTTCAGTATCAAACGCTATTTTCTAGGATTATGATGTAAGATCTGCATTTATGCTATGTTTTAATATTTGTTATTTGTTTTTGGTTTGAAATTTGTTTGCTTCAATAACAGGTATGGCAAGAGAACTATCCAAGGAGTTCTAAACGATGGCTATAATGCTCTCATGCGGTACTACTTAAACAACTTCCGTGATGGTACAAAGCAGGTTCATATGCTCACCTTTTTTCATACGTAGGGTTTTACTGAATAGAAGATTCCATAAAGTTGCACCAAATTCTTCCACTCTGTATATAATAGCTTCTTGAAGTTGCTTTTGTCATCTGGCAGTCCAGTGGTGACTGCTAACTGGCATGCATCAGGTTGTTTGTTATGATGTATCTCTTATTTCCTGAATTTCTATCTGAGTATGTGTGAACTAACCTATATCTGAGTATTCAGTAACCTGTGTCTCCTTGATTTATGCATCACATTTTCTGTCAAATGTGCATTTTTCGTAACATTTGGCTTGACGTTTATCATCAGTTACAGTCAATCCAATACTTATACACTTCTCACCTAATCATACTACAATTTCATTCTTATATTATTTTTGTATCCTAACAAAATGCTACATTTTTTCCTTCTACCAAAAATCTGAAGGATGCAATTGATCTAATGCAAGGACATTACATTCTTTCTGTCTCCCGAAGCATGACTCCTACAACGCAGGAAGGAGGCATTGAGGCAATAGCTGTAAGTAAAATCTTCTTGTGGATATCTTATTGAGTTGTACACATTACCAATTTGGCTGTTAATTAGTTTTGAATAGTTCATATATAGAAGCTTTATTCTTATTTTCATTTCGATATAAAATGAATAAATAATCGGTCAAATGAATTTCTTTCAATGTAAATCGTATAGTGAAGCTTTCGATCTTATTTAGAGCTTACTCTGCCTGGTTCAAGTCTGGAAATGAGAAAGTTATACAAACTGGGAATCTCTGAATTAAGAATGATTTATGCATACTGAATCAGCTATTTGGAGTTGGTACTTATGTATAGTGATGATCACCTTTCTAACTCTCCCTTTGTCCAAGATATGTTTACGTAATTTTTAGCAACACTGGAAAAAAGTCACCTTTATTGACCAAATTGTATGTATTGCTACCATAACAATATTGTCTCATCTCTCACAAAGATTCAAGAAGAAATTTAATTGAATTAGTACGGTTATATTTGAAATTTGCCATGTAGCTACTGTTGATTTTGGAAGGTCATAGCATGGACAATAGTCTGTGTGATTTGACATCTGCCGAATTGATCCAACTATTTTACAAATAAGTCGTGGCTACTCTTATAACCTTAGAAGATAGGATAGATGTATAATGCAACTGAAGGAGTCTTAAATCTCTTTGAACTGGGTCACTGCTGCACTGCTGAACTTATTAGAGCTAACAGCCATTATAATACATGGGTTCCTGAACTACTAGAGAAGGGAGGAATTAATTTATTTGTATAATTTTTTAATCTTTGACAATTAGGAACAGAGATTAAATCCAAGTTGACAGTGACTAAGAATTTGATCTTCTGATGCAGTTTGATTTGCATTTTTGTGTCATTTCATGCTGCAGACCTCTGGAATAATATGAAAATTGCATTCTCAGTCTGCCCATAATTGTAGCTATCCCTTACCATTGTTAATGTTACTTTGGTAGTGGGAAGCTGTCTCTGAATGACGCGTGTACCTTTTTTATTTGCCCTCTTTATATGCTTGGTCAGCCAGGTTTATATTATCTCAAGTCCGACTACCGTGATCTTTTTTTTTTTTTAAATAAATTTCTTAGACTTCATTTTTCCTCAACTAAGAATTGAAGTTGATATACGTGAAGGTTTTTTCATTGTATAGAGAAGATTGATTAACTTGCATTGAAATTATCATGCATGGTCTGCTATAGTTTATCCATATTGTTTTTGACCAGACTGTTACATTTCTTTCTCTGCAGTCCTTCCCACTGGCCTTGTTACTTATTTTGACTGGGTTCTTCTTTGCAACTATGTCTTTAGGACGAGGTAAGATAGCACTTACTATAATAGTTTCTTATAATGTTCATTCGGTCCTTGCAGTTTGTTACCTGCTAGTGTTGTTAATTCCCTTTCTTTGTTTTAGTTTAATCAATGTACTGATTGTTTGAAGCTCTGTGTTCTGGACCAGGTGGCCCTTCCAAAGTCGAGAATTAAGAGATGATAATCCTTTGGAATAATATTCCAAATTATATAAGATAATAAGAATATTCTATACCATGCTTTGAATTAAACTAAGTCAGATATAGTTGAGGAAAATTGGGAAAATAAACAGCACACAAATGCACAAGAGAGACACTCATACTTTAAGCTTGTAGCTTTTGCGAAATGTTAAGTACCTAATGAAGATTCAATTGCTCACAAAGCCTCAAATATGTGGGAAGACTCAATCGCCTCTCTATAGATAATGATAAAATAGGATGCTTGCCCTCAGTTTCTGGAAACTAGAGCTGTACTTTCTTGGTAAACTGCTCATGGATTTTTTTCACGTGCTTTCACTTTGTACTCTGGTGATACATATTTGAAAGTTCTCTTTCAGAGCAAGCATTTCAGCGTTCGCCTTCCATTTGGTGGGTAAGCAGGGTGGACCACATATACTCTAAATTGGTAGACTCACCCTACTGGAGTTAAGGGAAAGCAATAAAGTTCCAAATCCTGTCCACGTAACCAACTTGGTGAATTATGATCTCCCCATCCTTCGTTTTTACCACTTGGCCAAACAAAGAACCCAAAAGCAGTGGCCACTACTTGCAGTTCTCTCTCTGTTCAGGCACTATTAGTTGGAGTGATCATTGTTTATGCTACAAGAATTTCGTAAATCATAATGACAAAATAAAAGAAATGATATAATGCATAAATGAATGTAATTTCTGTGTTTGATTGGTGAAAGTATCGATTCCTTTCAACTATATATTGTGGTCTTACTTCAGCGTCAGGATATCATTCTTGCCAGCGAAATAATATAAGCCTCAATGATGTGACCAAAAATTTTCTGACACTAGAACTGGGGGAAGGGGCAAACTGTAAAGCTTCTCCTACATTGTTACAATGACTGAGATAAAGGATTTGAGTTGCTTTCTAGAACCTAGCCGTGTCACTCGTCCCTTGGGGCCATTTGCATTTGCATTGTCATTAATTAAATTCTTAGGCATTCTTGCAATTCTTGCCTTCTTAGCTAATTATACTGATTCATGCCACTTCTTTTCATGTCTTTGTATACAGTTCGGTATGATCTCTGGAATTTATTATTTTCTATCATGTGGGCAAGCATGAGCTTGGCTATCGCGGCATTTGTAAGGGCCAACGGTCGGGTTTTCTGTAATCGTCCTCGCCTGAACCAACCTCGGCGTTGATTCTGAATTCGAGGATTTAGTCAGTTTCCACTTCACTATGCTGCTTAACAAGCCNTTTTTTTTTTTTTTTTTTTTTTTTATGTAGTAAATATATCGCGCTGGGCTAATGTAGTTACTTTTCTTTTTGTGTTACTGAACTTCACGTCAAAAAAATTCAAGTTTGGCACTGCTACACCAGTATGATAAATTAACCATTATTGCCAATTATATTGTAATTTAGATTCTTCTTGCCGAATTTTGCACTAACAAAACATCTGGAGTACATGCGATCTCAATGATGGTATTATGCTTTTGTTATTACAAATATCAAATTACCTTCTGTATTAAAGTAATATCTAATTCATACTTGTGTAACTTGGAAAGATTATCTAAGATTTGCATATGAAGGCCAAAAAAGGTGAAACTCGGTTCTGTAGGTGAAGACGATGTAACCTTGAACTAACAGAAAATCTTCTGTGCCACCCACGATGGGATGATCAGAAGGCTTTATGTTGCGTGTGCCTCCGACAATGGAAATAGATCTTTTGCCAGATTAATAACTTCAAAACATGTCTTCGATTAATTCTTATTGCTAGTATATAGATCTACTATTTCATAATTTGTCATGTAGACATTTTTGGTTTGACGTTGATTCATTGAGATCAAATGACAATTTTATGTTGAAGGATATCAATCTAAAAGAAAATGGAAAACAATGACACTTTTAGTCACCCAACTTATCATTTTGTTTCAGTAATCTTCAATCTTTTCTTACCTACAGAAATGGTACTGTGCTCACCATTTACAACCTTCGATAATTGTAGCATTTTTGTTCCCAATCTTTTTCTTGACATCCTTGACCTCGACGTTTCATTAATTAGTGCAATTTGTCCCTTTGTATGTGTCTAAAATTTGGTAGTTTAAATTGTCACTGCAACTTTTATTTAACACACCACATTTTAATTGCAATTAAGTTCATTGTAGCAATTATTTTATTAACCTTTTTTAATCGAATTCTTATCTTAAACATTCCATTAATTAGTACGTCTCGTCCTTGATGATAATTTATATCAAAATATTTTGTTTTGATGCTTTGAAATAAGGAAAAAAAATATGACGGAAAAATAACTTGTTTTATGCTATTTCAACGGATTTTTGGACATAAAGTTGTTATCAAATACAATACAAATGTGTTAATTAATGAAAAGTTTGAGAATAAGAATGACATGAAAAACCTTTAGGGACATATGTGTTGTAATGAGCAAAGATCAAGAACCTTAAGTGCAATTAAAATGTTGGGCAAGAAATAAAAATTGCGGTGCTGAAAAAAAGTAAAATTACCCTCTAATTTAACTCCACAAAAACTGAACATGAAAAATAACTCTTGAATAATGCTATTTTACCAAATGAATTTAACACCTTGATTGGCAAATTAAGTGTGTGGCAAAAAATAATTGGATGATAGTATTGACATTTATTAAACAATTCAATGACAGAATGCGCTTCTACCAAAAACTCCTGCCACCACTTAGCCAACGCCCCCCATTCCCAGCCATCCCATAGGCCATATCCCCCAACCAATGCAACCGCACCATCACCACCACGCAAGCAGACAATTAACAGCCCATTAGTAGGCGATATAAATAGAGAAACAGCAATGTCTACGTGCAAGGAAACTATTTATGCACATAAACAATGGGAATGGTGAGTCTTGAAAGCTTCACCACAACTGCTACTGCATCAATAATAATTCTTAAAAGTATGTTTGGGAGCTGTTTATAGTCATTTTAAATTATAAAATAAATAAGAATGAGATATTGAATTGGATAAATATGATTTGATTGATTATAAATAAATTATAAGTCGCTGCAAAACATGCTCTTAGTATTGGGATAATAACATTGTAGCAAGCATGGCGAGGCATTGAGACTAATGTAACGTATTTTTTGTGTAGCAAGTTGGGATATTGTGACTAGTGTAATGTATTTTTAGCATAGCAAGTTGGGACATCGAGAGAAGAATTACAAGCAGCAAGGAGCAAAGAATATGACAACTTACATTGACATGGAGCCGTTTGTTGTTGCCCGTCTCACTTGTGTCGGCGAGGCAAAGAATTGTCATAAAAATAAATTTTCCAGTAAACTTGCACTGTGGAGGAAGATGAGTCATGAGAGGGTGCCATCTAAGAAGGCGATGAAGAAGTTGAGCTTGCTCACCAAGAAACATCTCATGCCTATAGATTAGAGTGGTGAATTGAAGAAAATATCAAAATGAGAAAAGGATGCGCAATAGATCTAGGACTGAATCTCAATGCAACCCCCACATCCAGCCCATTTATCAGCTTTCAGGATTTCAGGATTTTTACTAATTTTTCTTCATTCTCAAGCAGCGAGAAATGTTGTAACGGTTAACTGGCTTGAAGTGAAACCTCAAATATGCACCGCCAGTCAACAAGAAAACTCTTACCCGACCCCATACAACTCCTATTCCATCACCATTTAAAACCCAGAAAATCAATTGAAGAATGTAAACAAATCCATGCAAAACTCGTACGTTCGAACCAACCCCCCTCACAAATCCACATTTCCAACATTTTACTCCACTTCTACTCGCAATGCAATGATTTGTGCAGTGCCCGACGGGTGTTTGATCAAATGCCTCATAGAAACGTTGTCTCGTGGACGTCGTTGATCTCGTCCTACGCCCTTCATGGGTTTTTGAGAACGTCGGTTGCATTGTTCACTCGGATGTTAGAATCCACTGTGAAACCAAACACTCATACATTTTCATTTATGATTCGTGAATGCACGACTTCTTATTTGTCTGTGTTGGGCATTCAGATTCACTGTCTGATAATCAAGTTTGGTTTGGAAAAGGACGAGTTCTTGGGGAGTGCTCTTGTGGATTTTTACTTGAAAGTTTGGAATGGTATGGACGAGGCATTTCGTGTTTTTGATAGGTTGTGGAGGAGGGATCGCGTTACATGGAATGTTTTGATCTCTGGGCTTGCTGACGTTAGTGATATTGGTGAGGTTCTGAGGTTGTTCCACGAGATGAGAGTGGTTGATGAGTTGATACCCAATGATTATACCTTAACAAGTTTGCTCAAATGCAGTTCTTTGATTATTGAGGTGGACCAAATTCATGGGCTGGCTATGAAGTATGGTATGGATGGTGATGTAGTGGTGGGGAGCGGTTTGGTGGATCTGTATGGGAAGTGTGGGAACATAGATTCGGGAAGAAAAGTGTTTGACTCGATGGAGGTTAAAGATATATTTGTTTGGAGTTCAATAATAGCTAGTTATGTGAGGAATGGCTCTCCAGAGCAAGCTGTTACGTTGTTCTTACGTATGTGTAGGCAAGATGTCAAACCTGATCAACATGTCTTGTCCATTGTCTTGAGAGCCTGCGCAGAGGCCGGCAATCTAGAATCTGGAATTCAAGTTCATGCCCAAATGATAAAGAATGCATATCAAGCTGACTGTTTTGTTGGAAGTGCACTGATGTCTCTTTATGCCAATGCCAAAGAACTTGGCAGTGTGGAAAAGCTGTTCAGGAGGATAGAGAATAAAGACATTGTGGCTTGGAATTGCATACTGATGTGTTATGCTCAAAAGGAAGAGCTAGCAACCTTTTACTCTATCAGTCTTTTTCGAGAACTTTGTCAAACCAATACGGTGAGACCTGATATGGCAACTCTAGTTGCTCTCATAATGTCGTGTCAGAGTGTTTTAGATTTAGCAGTAGGTATTCAAATACATGGCCTGATTATGAAAAAACGACTAGGTCGTGAAACTTCTATAGGTAATGCAGTAATTAACATGTATTCCAACTGTGGGTCCATTCTTGATGCTTGCAAGGCTTTTGATGACATTGTCAACAAAGATGAAATTTCATGGAGTTCTATAATTGGAAGTCACATGCAGAACGGGTTTGAACTGGAAGCTGTAAACCTCTGCAAAGAGATGTTGGCAGAAGGAATTTATTTGACCAGCTTTAGCCTTCCATTATCCATAGCCGCTTCTGCAAAGCTTGCAGCAATTGATTTGGGTAAACAATTTCACTCATTCTTTGTCAAGTTAAGTTTAGAAGGAGATATCTTTGTTGGGAGCTCCATTGTTGATATGTATGCTAAATGTGGAAACATGGAGGCATCCCAAAAAGCTTTTAAAGAGCTAGAAGAACCTAATGTAGTGTCATTTAATGCTATGATCTCTGGATTCGCACGGCAGGGAAATGCTGCCAAGGCAATTGAACTATATCAAAAGATGGAGAAGATGGGCATAGTCCCTAATGGTGTCACCTTTTTAGCCCTTTTATCAGGTTGCAGTCATATGGGTCTAGTAGAAAATAGTTTAGCTCTTTTCAATGCCATGTGCCAAAAGTATAATATCGAACCAGAACCCGAGCATTATGCCTGCTTGGTTGATGTACTTGGCCGTGCTGGACGTCTAGAAGAGGCATACTGCATCATAGAAAATGACGAAAGTGTTTTGGCTTGGAAAACTTTGCTGAGTGCTTGCAGGAATTATGAAAATACAAAATTGGCAGAAAAGTGTGCCACGAAGGTGATGCAACTTGATCCCACAGATCATTCTTCTTATGTTCTTCTGTCCAATCTATACTCGAGGGAAGGAAAATGGGAAGAAGCTTCCAAGCTGAGGCAAAAATTGGTGAATGTTGGAGGAAGGAAGAATCTTGGAAGCAGCTGGTTAATGTGAGACATGGTTTCTATAGACTTGTCTTGGAAGAATATAGCGAGCATCAGATTTAAGAGTTGGTGGAGATGAAAACTATCGAATCTACTAAGAATGAAAGCTGGTTATTTTATCTTGCCCACGTTAAACTTGGTGCCCGCCTCAAGATAAATTGACTTAAGGATGGGTAGTTTCTGATTTCTTATTTCAGCAAGAAAAATGCTCCAACGACAGCACACTGTTAGCTGGAGAAAATGGCTTGAATTGTAAGTTTATTATCCAGAGGTGTATGTGCTTTTGAGAGAGAGCGTTGTACTGGCTACATTTTTATGTCTCGGAGTGTTCGGTTGTTTAAGGACAAGATGTCCATAAGATGAATGTAGCGGAAATGAAGATGATAAAATGGATATCATACTAAAATAAATAAGATAAGAAATGATTATATACGTCAACGTGTGCAGATATTGTCAATCGAAGATTAATTTTAGGGAAAGTTGCACTGTCCTGAAGAGGCTTTGGTCATTAGAGTGATGTGATTTCAATGGAGCAACATAGAAAAGGGAGGGGCTGACCAAAACTAACACGGTCAATCGTATTTGTCAAAAACCTAGTTATTTTAGATCTCCCATTAAAACGGCGCGGACAGATTCCACTACCACGTGTACATATAAGAACGTCCTACCGAAGCTTCCGCCCTATGAGGGAATGCAGTTCATGTAGCTAGGCATTTGTTGTTGGGCAGTTATATTCGTATTGGAAAGCTCATATAAGAGCATTCCTCAATGCAATAAATAGGTCGAGGGATCACTAGTCCTAACAAAATCCAAATTGACCACAATTTAAATATAGGAAGATGTTTAAAAGGATCGAATGCTATTTTTGAGATATGACAGTTTCCCGTCTCTGGATTAAACTTGATCAAAAAGCATAGGATTAACACAAAATTGTTCTCGCAAAGGGAGAAAATCAAGTAAATCTAAGCATTTTTTGTAACGAAAGGATGCAAACAGTAACTAGTCCACATTGAACAGAACTTTGACCTTCAAAATTATCGGGCTCGACCTTGTCCGAGTATGAAGAGCTTCGAGTTTATCTAGAAAGGACACAATCAACAATGTTGTTTAAAAACCGTTCCAAGTATCAAAAGAATCATCCAAGATAACCGTACGGTTTACGAAGCCTATGATACAAATGCAAACACAACAATAGATATGAAACTTCCATTGTAGGATAAACATCAGATGTGATGAAAACTGAAATTGATTCAATTCCCCAATTTGACAACTCAGCATAATTCAGTTCTAGGATTGTACCTAGAGCCGATCGATGAAAGCAAGTTCATCTTTCACCGTAATGCTACTACATTCACAACACTGCTCCTCTACCATGGGGGAACATTGAAAATATTCGACCAGCAGATTAGAACCATTTATTTCTCTAAGTTTCCAACTCAGATGCAGCATCATCTGTAAACTCATCGGATGGGTTTGTCATTGGGAAAAATTCTTCACCAGGATACATTTTTAGGAACAGCTGCCATGACGTACAGAAAAATGGTCATTAGCATAGTCAGCATTACTTAACTACAGAATGGAGAGTGACATCTAAGTAAGTCTATGTTCTCTTCACAATTGAGTACATGGAGCTCAGGACATAGCAGACAATTGGGAAATCTTCAAGCAGTAAGGTGGAAGCATAATTGGGAACATAGCAAAATCTTCTTTTTTTAGACAATGAACTCAGGTTATAATATACCTTTCCTGTTGAATCTAGAAGACTATTGTAGTGCAGATGCTCATCCGGCATTGACATATAGTTAATAGATGCAAATCCGCCCTGAAATTCACGGTGATGAATGAAACAATTTAAAGGCCAGAAAATTACTAACAAATGGAAAAGATATTTATGGTCCCTATTTTTAATAGTAAAGGAGCTCATGAATCATAATTTAAATTAAAGTGAGGTAATAGAATGCAGATTTAGGTGTAACTCAAAGATTTTTGAGAAACAATCTGGTTTTAGGATCTTTTATTAACTTTAAAAATGAAAAATCTAATAAGGCTCCAAGAAAAGTGTTTTGGTTAATAGAGAAAATAACACTTATAAGATATATATTAATCATACGTATGAGGGAACAGTCACGATTATGAGATCAATAAGGAAAAGTATTATATTAAGTTTGCATCGAGGATACACACTGAGTACTCATCTACTATACACACAAGAAAATATTAGTTTTAAATCACAAGTCAAAACTTTTGATGGAGCACTATAGAAATTAGAGGATTATGTAGAAGTGAGACATAATACATGCAAAAAAAAAAAAATTATTGTAGGAATAAACAAAGTTATGAAAACGACCCAGCCTGACCACTTTGGCGAGAAAAAAATCTAGAATCAAACCCAGAAATGGGTCCTATTAAGCTTAAAACAGAATACTGAAATCGGGGTGAATTTAAAAAATAAATAAATAATAAAAAAAGATGACACTTAGTTAAAACTTAAGGATTATGTTGCCCCAAAGATCAACTGTTTAGATTTTTTCATCACTAACAAAGAATAAGGACTTCGACACGAGGTAATGCAGCATATTATAGCAGCTTCGATAAATAGAGGAAAACTACCAGGACTATACATCATGTAAAGAAACCTATTGTTAGAGGGAAAGTTCCATAGAATGATTATTAGATCAGTGACATTTCATGGTATAGAGTATTGGGCCATTGAAAGAAAAAATGTCATTTATATTAACACATCACAAATAAGGACATCAAAACGGAGGTGTGACCACATTGTAATGGATAAGATGGGAAATGAAGATATAAGTCAACAAGTAATTTGAGAGTAGCGTGAGTTAATGGCTAGAGCATGTTGTACATAAAATAAAGACGCTTGTTTACAAAAATAATGTAATGTTAGCAGAACACATTAGAAGTCGGATAAGTAGGCCAAAATTAACACGATCTAAAGTGCTTGCCAAAGTTGGTTTGTTTGCAAGTTGTTGTAGAGGTAGGTAGATAGTGGAAAAGGCTTTATGTTGCCAACATCAAGGTTATTGATTAATGAGAATAAGGTTTACCTTGTAAATATTGCTATCAAAGTCTCAAACCCTTTGTTATTCACTCAAGCAGATTGTGGAGGCTGAGGAGATTTACTATTTCAACTTCTCTTTCCCTACAAATTTATTTCTGCTTTTTCATCATCAAGGAGAGTTTTTTCAAGTTTGATTGCCCTAGTCGTTCATATAATTCAACTGCAAAAGAAAAAGATAGCAACAATTTTATCTATAATGATCTAACGAAAACAAGTGATGCCAGGTTGGTGAAGGCTTTACAAAGAGTTGATTCCCAGATGAACCAGAAAACAAATTATGAAAGGGAGTGAGGCACCCAGTTAAACATGAAACTAAGCTGATTGGAGAACATGAATGCAGTTGATATCAGAAACTTAGAACACATGGTGGGGCCATCAGGAAAGTGAGTGAGTTTCATAGGTCCCACAATTGATGATCAGGGACGGACAATAGTAGGACGATTTTGGCATTTAGAAGCAGTTGAACTCAATAAATATAGAAGTCCAAAGGTTAGCCTCACGAGAGATGTGGACTAGCATGTTGGAGCACTAAGCTCTTAAATATATTCTGTTATGGAATAACAACATTTTTTTTATTCAGGAGAGGTAATTAAACTAGATCGTACATCAAATGTGAGTAATTCCTATTATCATGCAGACATAAAGCTAACATTAAATGTATATTTACAAGCAAATGGTACAAAACTATCACTGTGTTTGCAGTAAAGGTACGAAAATCCCTACAAGAAGTAGCCTTCATACTTCTCAGTGAAGTCAATAGATATAAACTTTTTAAATTGGATGGCATTTTGCAACTAGTGAATGCTTTACATGCAACGAAAATGTTTCTTCCCAAGAGTAGACAATCAAATAAAAGCCAGTAAAGCCTGTTCTTCTACTCCTAATATTTTACCAGTCCTAAAGATACCTCAACTGAGAAGAAAGGGCCAATTATCTCAAAAGGCAACACAGCAATAATTCACTTGAGAAGGAAAGATAAATCAAGAGATCCGCCAGTAGACAAACATACAAATACGTACATGTTGAATTCAACAATAACCAGAATCATACTAAATTCCTGAAGGAAACAAAATAGCAAGGACAAGAAGCAAACCTTAGTCAACTCTTGCAGATAAAAGGCACTCCAAAGTAAGCTGGGCTTTACTTCAGTATTTCCACTTTGATCATCCATGTTACAGTTTTCAGTGTTACCAGAAATGGACACAGAAAACAGAGCATTTATGGCTGAATGTAGTAACTTCTTCCCTTCAACAGCATTGTCGCATACTGCAGAAAGATATGTCACAAACCTGAACAACAAAGTGGAAAATACAATGTTGAATGAGATTCCAACTAGCACCAACTTAAAGAAAAAAGGCAGACGTTTACCTACACAAAAAAATGGCAATCACAAACCCTGGGTAAATTCAACCCCAGAAAGCCACATATAAAGACAGACATAAATTATTTCCATAGCAAATTTTCCGTAATTATCTCTTAGAAGTTCAGTACTTAGTTGATGGAAGAATGGGCAATTTAATAATCTAAATTTCATAGAGAGTATAGGCAAATGGGACATGCAACTTACGTGTCAGGTGGGCAAACAGCCACATTACTACTCAACTGGAAGACGCGGACAGACTTCATCTGGTCTGGGCACAAAGCTAGAGAAAACAAAAGATAAAAAATAAATCACTGTAGTTTGAATGTCAGAAAGTACAATTAAAACATTGGGCTTACATCTGGGAGGAAAGAACACCAGACAATTAGCTACATCTGGTTTTAAGGAACTCTTGGTAATGCATATTCCCCGAGCAACCTTCTCTTTGACATCTTGGAGGGCCAAATCATGAGAACTCAGCTTATGTGAGGAAAAAGGATCTAAGGGTGATGTAACAGTAAAAGAGGGAGCAAGAATCAGCTGAGGGCTGAATAAATCTTGACCAGAAACTAACTTGACACCTTTATAAGTCCCACTATCCTGCAAAAGTTCCAAACTGTCTTATGAAAAATGATATAAGATATTACTATCAGCTGTAATGTTCTCTTAATATTATATAGACAAAATGAGAGGTAAGTGAGGGAAAAAGAAATTGGTGATGATCATGCACCAAAGAGCCCACACGATAATGCGCATGCATGATAATCAAGGACATCAAGTTCATGCGCTCACACAGCCCAAGGAGCAGCTCACACTTATCCTCTAAAGAGCAACAAAAAACTACAAATATCATTTCGAACCTTATCGATGAGTAGGGCAGTTGCGGGCATTCGCAAAACCTGTATAAGATGTGTATGATTAAAGTAAGCATTAGAGAGCTTGTAAGGCCTGTTTCAGTCATCAACGATAAATAGAAACATAGCCAGGAACGAAAGAGAGCTGAAAAACTAAACAACATTCTACTGCTACATTTTGAGATAATTTCCAGTCTACTCCAAACCGGAAAACAAGAACCGTTTACAAGTTCACTAGAAATAACAAAATGACTAGTAATTAAGAAAGGAAAATCTAATAAAAGAGTTGGCAGTCAGTAATAAATATAAGGGCCCGCATTACGGGCAGAACCATGGCCCACAATATAACTATTGCCACTTTTGAGCTGTGCTTGTGTTCAATTTTAACAAGACAACAATGGATAGAATGGAAGGATTTATTCGACCACCTTTCCCCCACTTTAAATTGGTATGTATTTCTACATTTCAGTTTAGAATTCATTTTTCAAAAACTGAAAGGAAAATCCTTCAGAGACAACTTCAAAACAAAACTAAGAACAACCTGAACACATCAAAGGGATTATGAAATATCGAGTGTTGCGCCCCACAATCAAGAGCATGTAAGAAAACCACAATTACAAGTTCAAAAAGAATATAAGTAATAACATAATCACTGAGATAGATATATAGACAAATCTCCTTTGTCTTGGTTGGTTTAGGAATTTTGTTTCCCACAGCCAAGGTTTAGGGTTTAAGAATTGGTATCTCCCTACCTGCTCAAAAAGGGGAAAAAATGAAGAAGAAGAAGAAGAAGAAAGAAAGAAAAAGTGAGAGAGAGAGAGATAGATAGATAGACACATAAAGCCAGAGAGGGGAAGACAATTCTCACCATAAGCTAATGTTGAGAGTGAGAGCATGCAGAATTCAAGTACTGTGCATTGATATATAACCAGTCTTCTAAGTAAATATAATAATATAACTATCCTTACATGAATACACCCTTTGACAGCAGCACGCCGGCAAAAGGCTTGTGGAAGCTCCCCTTGGCCATACAAGGGATAAATCATAGCACCATTTGCATTAGGAAACCTAAAAATGTTAAGAAAATAAATTGAGGACTATAGGTACTGGTTTGTCAAAAGTTGACAAAAAAAGTAATCAAAAATAGAAAGAAAGAGAAATGCCCGAATACACTATGCACTGAATGTAAAGGGTCCAGAGAACTTTTTTTTTTTCTATTTTTCCAATTTCCATTTTTACCAAATCCATTAACAGCATCTACATTGCCCAGAAAAGAGTTATGGAGAAATAATATGCATAAGCTCATCATGTTCTCCAAATCACGTTAAGAAGAACGAAAATTATACAAATGAAATGGAAAATTGTTTTAGTTAAGCAACAAGCTAAAGCATACAGAAAGGCAAAATAGTTACATCTGATTTATCTACTATACTCTATAGCACAGTGAGTATGCTTAAAAGCCTCCAAACTCTTGATCCAATTTTGTAAACATTTATAAAAGATAGTTCAAAAGTCCAGGACAGTAATAAAGATCAAAAAAAAAAAAAGGCAAGACAAATGAGCTCTCACCTCATTCACCCTGAGGCTTAGCCTTGAACCTCAGTAAACCGAGACCTAAGACTCAACAAATGGCAGTTAAGAAGTAATTCTCGAGACATTTGTGAAAGCCTAGCACCTCAAACAGCTTCTACAAACAATGAGCTCTGTTATTCCTCACAACATTTGGAACATTTTGTGGTATCTACCTATAGAATTTTCTTTCAAAAACTTTTGCGATTAATATTGAAAAACAGTCACTATAAGGATTTTCTGTAAATCAGTGACCTACAGATACACGTTTTCTAACCAAAATAAAATCAAAACTGAAGTTTCAATTAATATATATTGCAGGGTAATCTACCCAGTGTACATAACTAAACCTGGCTATGTACTTTAACAGGAAAAAAAGACACAACAAAACAAAAGGTCGTATTAATATCAAAACAGAGATAAAATAAACATCCACCTCGGATACACAGACAGTAAAAACAGATAAATGTAAGTGCCGTATTCAGTCAGACTACTGTATACTTCATAAAGTAAACTAAATTCTCAAAAGTTTTAACTGAATTTCACATATTATGAAATTCCAATTAATTACTGTTAAATTCAAATGTCCATTGATCTGAATAACCTAAAGAATGAAAAGATCAATTCTTTTGATGCATATATTTATTTGTTTATTATGATCTATTCCTCAAACAATGTATACTATTTTCATGCTTGCACAAGGCTTGTTCTGCCAATTTATGGGGTCTTCTTTGTTTCTTTCAACCTATTAATAATTTTCTTCTTCTGTAAAAACAAAAGGTTGACGTATTATTATATTATCTTATCTACCGTTCAATCAACGTCAATAGTTCTATAATTGCATGAAATCCATTCAATATGGATCAGAAAGAACTGACCTGCCAACCGACGAGTGGTAAAGTGTTAAATGATTTATCCCATCTTTTGTTTTGATAACATCTTTATAGACCTCCATATTGTCTTGATCATAATTTGCCATCACTATTGCATACAAAATACTCCTGAATGGGAGAACTCATATTAGTCAATCACATATAAATTTAACCCACAGAAAAAATTCTAACATGCATCTGAGCAGCTTAGATATCATCATATTTAGTGTTGTAAGACATTAAATTGAAATAATAAATAATAAGAACCTCATTGCACAAATTAGGATAACAATGAAATGAGACAAAAGACAAGAACAAAAAGGCTTTTCATTGAGATAAATCTTAGAGTGCCATCCTTCCTGAGGGTCATACCCATGGAGGGATAATTTCTCCCAAAATAATAAACAGGAGCCAAAAGACTTGGGATTTAAATCATTATCTGCACTATGTTCCCCAAATCAAACACTAATGGTCATAGTTAAAACATGTAAAACAAGCTTACAAAATGTATCCAAAAAAATTGACTTCAGGAAAAGAAACTATAAGCAAACACTGCTAATTAATTAATCACAAGCACATCATTGGGTTATGTAATGATCCACATTCGTCCATATATCTAAAGTTTGACAAGAGAACTATCATGTCAAAATTAAGGCTGAGAACTGTCAGAATTGATCACTCCAGAATAATGATGCAACATACATGTAAATTCTGAAAGTCCAGATAAAAAGTATGCCAGAAGTTGATGATCAGAGCAATTCAGTTAAAGATGTTAGAACTGAAAAGAGAGAGGAAAACAAGAACTCTCACTAACAGAGAGAAAAAAGGCCAAGATTCGATCTGTACGATTTTAGCTTCTGTGACAGCCCCAATTTCCTCAAAAAATCGACAAACGGACTCTCCAAGTCTTCCTCGGAAATCCGACTACTCTCGTCACTCTCGCTCTCACTCAGGAAATGACCCTGTACCAGCTTGAAAAACCTCATCAACTGATTCTTCTCAGTGAATGACAAACTCCGATCCTTAAATATAGCATTCCGGGAGTCAGGCACGGCACCCAATTTTCCCTCCCCGTCGCTCATGAAGCTAGCATCTACGCTCTTGAACTCCATATACTGATTTATGCCCGTTTTAAGGATCAAATCAATCATAGGGTCAGAGCAGAGCAGAACCCGAGGTCCCGTCAAATCGAGGCAGAATTTTCTCGAATTATCTAGGGGCTCGGAGGAGTAAGAGTTGATTTCTAGTGATGAGTAGAGGGGGCGAGTGATAAGAGGGACATAAACGTAATTTCCGGTGTCGTCAGTCTGAGGAACTTGGGGATTGGAAGATGATTGAGATTGGAGCTGCTGAGATTGGAGGAAGGAGATGAAGTCTTGGAGGGGGAGAGAGGCATAGTGAGAACCGTACAACGAGTTGGGATCGAGCTGGAGGACGGTTTTACCGGCGGCGGAGGCGGCGGCGGCTAGGATGGATTCCGGCAGTCCAGTGCCTATGATGATGAGGTCAAAATTCGAAGGCTCGATGCGTGGATACACCGTCGTTTCGTCCATCGGAGAGAGAATTACTGGACGAACGGTGAATTTTCAGGCAATTCTGAATTGTGTAAATTCTTAACCTGGACTCGTCTTCCTAACGTGGTTTGACTGAGAATTTTTGTAAACTCTCGTTTAAATCTTAGTCATTCTTGAAATTATTATTTGTTGTGCTTATTTTTATTCACGCATTCGAGCAAATAAAAATATTTTTCAAATAAATTCAAAGAAATTTATTACTTTTTATTCATCCATTCTTCAAAAAATCATTATTCAAAATATCGTTTTTCCCAATTTCTCTTTACAATGACCATCAAACGTGAGTTTAATTTATACAAGATATTGTTTTTATAACTATTGGGAGCTTTACCACTACAATATAAAAGAGATTAAAAAAAAAAAAAAAATTACTATACATGGGACATGTGCCGCTATCCCTATCATCGACATAAATGCATTTTTGTGTATATATATATTTTTTTTTTTGGGTTTTCAAAACGATGTCGTATGTTTTTCTATTTTCTTTCGTTGGTTCAGCTTGGAAGACAATCATTTTCTTCTTGTTCTTAACGTTCAACGATTATGTCTTCCACCACTCTCCTCTTATTTGTGATACAAGTGTCGTCGACTCTCCTTTTTGACTCGCAAGTTCTGTGGTGCAGATGAAGGGTTTTCCATGTAGGCTTCTTGATTGCATTTTTTAAAAATATTTTTGTAAAGATTGTTTATTTTGGTGTAGGTTTATGAAGTTTTTTTTTTATAAAAAAATTATTATTCACAAGGAGAGCAACATACCATCGGTTGATTACTATTGAGGAAATTAATTTCGTTGAAGGTCTTGATATTGATATACATTCTCCCCTTGTGTATGTAAGGACGAATAAATTTTTTTTTCGAGTATTGGTAAGTGGTAGGAAATCGTGCTTCTTGTTTTAAACAAATACTGATTTATAAGCAAATTAATAATTTGAACATATTTAAATATAAATATAGTACAGGGTACACATGGTTTCACGGGGTACATTTCTTCATAACACAGAAAGGGAAATCGTGCGGCAGTAGTCTGCTCCGCTATATTTCGGGACGAAAGAAAATTTGATTACAATTTGTAGAAAGTTTGCAACATAAAATTGAAATGCATTGGAAATAACTTAATCATTGATTGCTTGAAAGCTAGAAATTACAATTGATGAAAGCAAGAAATTACAATGGCTAGTGCAGGAGGGAACATTAGAAAGCTTGAAAGATATTTGAAAGATTAATACCTCATATAATAGCATTCGGAACAAAAACCTAAGTGATAGGAGTAGACGTTCAAATGATGAGGAATCATACTAAACTTTTCCAATATCATATCTATTTTACAATTAAATTAAACTATTACAATGGAAAGGAAATTACAACTAAAACTAGACTAATATTTACAATGTGCGGTCGAAGTTGGGCGAACTGAGACTGCGATTGGGCCAACTGGCTTAAATAAAGTTGTGGTCTTTGACACATGGGGTGGATTTAAAAAAAAAAAAAAAGAATACAGTCTTCGCGCAGCACAGAGATCTGTGCTGTGCGGAGACTCCGCGAGGCGTGAAGATCCGTGACTTCGCGTAGTGAAGAGATCGCGCACGGAGAGCACAGAGACTCTCATTCGCGCTATGCGGAGACTAACAGCTTTGCCTCTTTACAATAAAACAAAATTCCAGTATATTCAAACAAATCAGGTGTATTTTTGTGCTAACAAATCTACAATAGTATATTCTTGCATTTTATGTAGAATTCTTAATGTCAAATTTTATTTATGATGTTTGCACTGGTTTTTGTTTTCTTGTGGTTTATACTCTTTTTTTATATTTTATTTTTTTTTATTTTGAGTTGTATTTAGTTATTTGTGTTATGGATGCTGCTGAGGGTAGTACTGCAAGCTGTGAGCTATAAAAGAAGCGTCGTCGAGCGATTTATGCTAAATCAAAAGAGTCATGAAATACACAACGTCGAGAATTATAAGCCCAAACACGAGAATTGCGTAATGTACATCGACAAGAATTGCATGCTCAAAGAAGAGCGTCTAGAGCTACACATTCTCTGGATCTGAGAACGAAAAGAACAATAGAAGAGGATACTTCTACAGAGTTTACTTGTAGTACTAATTCAGGAGAACCAGTGTTAAGTAAAGATACAACCGGTAAGTTTAGTCCTTAATAAACTAATGGTTGTAGTGATAGTTTTTTTAGTGCATGTTTATTCTTTATATTAATTGATTATATTAATTGATGTACATAACTTTGATCTACTTAGAGCTTATTTTATTTTCCTTTTTGCGTGTGCACCTGTTCCATTAGATTTTATTACACCCGATGCATCCGCAAAGTTTAGCTGTGACACTTCTGAAATAAGTATGTAGTTTTTTCTTTTCTTACTTCATGCAATCTATTTTGATTTTTTCTTGTCTGAATTATATTTTGGGATCTTTAGGTGATGTGGTCTATGTCTATGAATCCGATGCATCTGCTAAGAGTATTGATGATATTCAAGAAATAGGTAACCTATACTTTTAGTTTAGTATTGTGCATTATTGTCTTCCGTCGGAGTTTATAGATTGTTTATTTCTTTCACTAGGTTTTACTGCCTTGCCAGTGACAGAACTCCAAATATTAGAAAATACTTTAAATGTAATACCGAATATTTTACAACAAATTCCAACTGAATGTTACTTGTTACCTTTGCCAAGAATTTGTTATTTCTGTAGAGCGAAAAAATTTCATAAAGAAAATAAAGGTTTTTGCTGTTCTGATGAGACTATTAAACTAAAAATCAATTCCGTACCTCCAGAATTGTATCATTTATTTACATCTAAATCTGACGAATCAGTTGAATTTGAAACTTATATTCGAAGTTACAATTGTAATTTTTCCTTTACTTCATTTGATGTAAAATATGATAAAGACTTGTGCCAAAGAAATAAATGAATATATACTTTCAGAATTCAGGGACAAATATCTCATTACCAAAATGAACTTCTTCCAATGGATTGTAGGTCTTTTTATTTACAACTTTATTTTTACGATACTGAAAATGAGATACAAAATCACTTAAAAATATCAGATAAACTATCTCAATCAATTATTGAAAAATTAGTTCACATTTTAGAGATAAATCCATACGCAAATTTTTTTAGAAGTTTAACTAATATTCTTGATTTGGAAAGTCGTAAAATAAGAATTGCATGTACTTTGGGTATGGATCAAAGGGTTTATAACGACAATATCACAAATTGCTGCGATTTAGGTGAATGATGAACCATTGAAAAAAAATTAGGATTCTTGATATATCTATGTATAGCCATTCTAGTAGCAAACATAGAGCACACTATTATTTTAGATGTTATGATCATCTCCAATACCCTTTGTTATTCCCTAATGGAAAGAGTGGCTGGCATCAAGGTATTGAAAGAGTTACTAAACAGTATAAGCATGATGATGCTTGTTCTATTGACCTTCTGCATGACACCCATTATGCTGATTCTCCTAAAGAACTATTGAACAATGAAATTACAGGTTTGAAAAATAAGTTATTACTTGATTTTAATTTCTTTATTCAGTTTGTTTATTCTTGACATTTATTTTGTTTGATACATTTTCAGTCTTGCAGAAAAAGCAAAACAATTGCAGGTCTTTTGTCGTGAATACTATTGTTATAAACTACAGGTAAGATAGTTAGATAACTCGATATTACTACATGTGGTCACCTTTTACAACAATATATAGTTGACATGTACGTTAAAATTAAATCTTCTAGATTAGATTACTTCCATAATAATCAAACAGAAATACCAGAAATACGTAGTGAGCTTTACCAAGGAATTGTTGATAGTGTACAAAATGGTGAAACTAGAGGTTCAAATGTAGGTCTAAGGATTATTTTTCCGTCATCATTCATTTGTGGTCCTAAAGATCTGAATAAAAGGTACATGGATTTGATGGCAGTAGTTCAAAAATTCAGGAAACCTGACATCTTTTTAACAATTACATGCAATTTCAATTGGCCTGATTAAAATTTTGTGATGAAATTCAAAATAGATCTAATTTGGTCTCACGCGTCTTTAGAGCAAAGTTAGAAGAGTTGAAAAAAGATTTATTCAATAAACAATTGTTTGGACTAGTGGCTGCATATATATATATATGTTATAGAATTCCAAAAAAAGAGACTTGCCGCATGCTCACTTCCTAATCATATTGAAATCAAACTCAAAAATTATTTCTCCTGAAAGCGTAGATAAAATTGTGAGTGCTGAAATTCCTGATAGTACAAAGTATCCTTATTTACATTCCGTTGTTGTCAAACATATGATTCATGGTCCTTGTGGTTTTTTAAATCCAAATAACATATGCATGGAAAATGGTGGAACGTGTAGAAGTCATTATCCGCATAAGTACAATACACATACTTTTTTTGATAAAGCTTCTTATCCAAAATATAGAAGGTGAAATGATGGTAAGAAAGTTAAGGTTATGAAACATTTTCTTGATAATAGATGGGTTGTACCTTATAATCCTTACCTATTAGCTAAATATGACTGTCATATGAATGTAGAAATATGCTCAACAATAAAAGCTGCTAAATACTTGTACAAATATATTTACTAAGAACATGACAAGGTTAATTATCTTTGAGTAATGAGGATAAGTTTGACAATGTGGATGAAATAGAAAGATTTCAATATGGTAAATGGATCTCTTCCCTTGAAGCAACGTGGAGGATCTATGAATTTACTATGTATGAAATGAGTCCAAATGTTATTTCGTTACAATTACATCTAGAAAATAAGTAATTAGTTACATATAAAGATACTGATAATCTTACAAAAGTTATTAGACGAGATTTCTTCCAAAAAACAATGCTCACCGAATTTTTTACAATGAATGTTACAAATCAAGAAGAAAGAAAATTGTTGTATAAAAAAATTCCTGAGCATTTTGTATGGGATGCACAATGAAAGTGTTGAGCTATTAGAAGAAGGAAAAAAAAAGAGGTGCTGTGGTTGGAAGGATTGTGGCAGCAAGTCCTAGAGAATGAGAAAGATATTACTTGTGAATATTGTTAAATCGTGTTAGAGGACTACTATCTTTTGAAAATCTGAAATTTGTAAATGGTGTTTCTATAAAAACTTTTCGTGAAGCTGCATTACTACGAAGTTTACTTAGAGTGAATAATAATTGTGAGCTATGCTTACAAGAAGCTTGTAATTATCAAATGCCAAATTCATTACATCTCTTGTTTGCAACTATTTTAACATTTTGTAGTCCTGATGATCCAAAAAAAATGTGGGGCCAATTTAAAGAATTTATGTTTGAGGATTATTTACGAAAAAATATGAATATAAGTGACGCAGAAGTAAACACATTAAAGTCTATAGATTCATTTTTGAAACCACTTGACAAATGTTTGAATGACTATGGATTAGCTATTTATGATGTTAGTATCCAGCAAGATGAAATATTAGAAGGTCTGATTAGTGAAAAATTAGAGATATTAATATCTAAAACTGATTTTTCATGTGCTGATAGCCTTAACCAAGAGAAAAAAGCCGCTTATGATGCGATCTTAAATAAAGTTTTTTTGGTAATGTTGGTGATATGTGTTTTGTTGATGTTCCAGGTGGAATGGGGAAAACCTTTTTATATCGTGCATTACTGGCTGCTGTTAGATCAAGAAGTTTGGTTGCTTTGGCAACTGTATCGTCAAGAATGGCTACTGGTTTGTTTCCCCACGATCGAACGGCACATTCAAGGTTTAAGATTCCACTTCATATTCATAATGATAGTGTTTGTTCAGTAAGTAAACAATCTGCTTTTACGGATTTGTTTAGAATGACAAGACTAATTATATGGGATAAAACTCCAATGATAAATTGTGAAGCTGTGAAAGTTTTAGATAAAATGTTAAGAGATATAACTAACATTGAATTACCACTTAGAGAAAAAGTAATCTGTTCGGGTGGGAATTTCCGATAAATTTTAATGTTGTCCAAAGAGGGAGTAAAGAAGATGTAATTACATCAAGTTTAGTTAATTCTTTGGCCCTGTTTTACAAAAATTTAATTTGTTCAAAATATGTGAGCTCTCTTAGATCCTCCTTTGTGTGAATATTTACTTCGATCGGCAATGGAACAGAAAACAACATTCTTAAGGTATGATTAAGCTTTGGTCTGATATGACTCTACATTATGAGGAAGACAATATTTCATTACATATATTAATTGATGTTGTATTTCCTGAAATAGATGACAAATAAAAAAAAACCTTCATCATATGATTAATCGAGTTATTTTAGCCCCAAAAAATGAAATGTTGATGAGATTAATAGTATTATGATAGATTGTATCCCCAAGAGACGTTTATACTTATTATATATTCGATGAAACATTAGATACAACTGATCAATCCATGCAAGAAGACTTTTTCAATTCGTTGACCCCAAACGGTATACTACCTCATATGTTAGTGCTAAAGATTGACTGTCATATTATATTATTTCGAAATATTAATCCCACAAAAAGATTATGTGATGGAACAAGATTTATATGCAAAAACTTCGAACGGAATGTCATTCATGCAGAAATTGCTACTGGAGAATATAGTGATAAGAAAGTTTTTTTTACCCATATCCCTTTTATACCGCTTGAGTCTAATAAAACTGTATTTACATTTAAAAGAACACAATTCCTAATACATCCATGCTTTGCGATGACTATAAACAAATCTCAGGAACAAACTTTAGAATATGTTGGAAAAAATCTTTTAGAACTTGTATTTTCACATGGACAAATGTATGCTCCATTATCAAGAGCGAGAACAAGTGCATGTATTAAAGTTCTTTCTAAACCAATGATTTTCTGCTACTATCACTCAATTTCCAAATTATCAATACCTTAAAGATTTTGTAGAGCTTATCAATACAGATCAACAAGCTTCTTTAATGTATAGCATTTTTAATAGATTTATATATGGAGCTATTTACAGAGTAGAAGAAAAACAACAATTCAGTAGCTAATTAGTACATGAATTTATAGTGAGGCTTGTCAACTGTGGCAAAAGCAATGAAGTTTGAGTGAAATTAGATAATCATTTGACCCTCTTTGGCATGCAAGAATTTTGTCTCATCATCGGATTACCTTTCCACGAACATCTATCAATCTTGACTTCAATAATGATCGGCTTAAAAATTAATACTTTAATGATACAAAAAGAATTAGTATGAGAATGCTTTTTGAAGCATTCCACATATGTGAAGATCAAGATGATAAATTTAAACTCGGACTGGTCATGTTCGTATAATGTGTTTTAAAATCTATTTGAAGACTCATTGATTATAGAACTCTCGGCATGGTTGAGCATATTGACGACTTCCTTGTGTATCCATGGAGACTTAAGACATGTTTTGTTTTGTTAAACCCACTGTAAGAATCACAACTTGAACGAGTACACATGATGCAACAAAATGAGCAAAACGAATGTAAATATTCATTACATGGATATCCACTTGTATTCTGGGTATTTTTTTCTATTCTTTTATTTTTCACCTATCTATATAGTTTAGTTTACTCATATAAATATTATATATGTAATATTTATTTTCAATTATGTTTCAGCATTGGATATACGAATAAACATTGCGGAGTTCACGAATGCACAGATGGAAGCCAAATAAATTATTGACAAAAAAATAGTTAGGCAAATTTTGACTACCCAAGAGGTATGATCTTTATTTTATTAAATCCACAATTACATGTATTATGTTTGTTTATTACATTATGCATTTAATTATTATTTTTTTGTCTTTTTTCAAAAAGAAATTCAGAATAATATTTAAATATTTCATTACAATTACATATCCAAGTATTTGCAATGTTACAACCTACCAAAGAAGAATTGCAAATACTATGGTGCATAACTCTTTCATTGCTACTGGACAACCAACATAATATATTAGATGGCATTGTCAACGAAGAATTCAACAATGTACCACAGTAAATCTCAGATAACACTGATAACATGTCGACTACTCCTGATACTTCGAGGACATATAGTTCAGTTGGAGCTGGCCTAAGTTCTATTTTTGTTGGCTCTAACTGTGTTACTAAAGAACAAATGGAAGAGATGTTGAATATATATAAGCAACATATTGTATCAAATGTATCTGATTTGTGCGACGACTTGAAAATACACATTGTTGAGGAATCAAGAAGACAAGAAGCCCACTACCAAACAATTCTTCAAAATAAAAATAAAAATTGTTTGAACAACATTAGAAATGGCAACAAGATCACTATCAGCACATGCAATTAGCATGCAACCTTATGTGGATACTTCAAATTTGTGTGATAATTTGTTTAACGCATGCATTGATGAGGAATCGCAAAAACAAAAAGTCCACTACCAAATAATTCTAGAGAAGCAGAAACAATTCTTCCAACAACAGCAACAGTGACAAGAAGAAAACTACCAATTCATGCAATCTTATGTAGCTATTAGTTTTTTAAGTGCAGTGAAATTTTATATTGATAACAAAATAACAATATGCTGAACAAATTATTGACTGGGAATCAAATATCGAAACAGTTATAACTTCTCAATAACAAGATGTTCTTGTCCATAGGAGTTCAGTTCGTGGTATCGAACCAAAGCATCCATCAAAATCTCAACAAATTGAACATGTTGAAAAGTTGACAAAAGAAAAAAACTAAAATAAAAAAGATACGGTCTTCAACATCGTTCACAAGCAATCCATTAAAGACTATCATATGGACAGATACACAATAATTAGAGATTGGCTAATACAGAATCCATCGAGGTAACCAATCTAATTCTACTTTATTAACTTGAATATTATAATTTTCATTTGATTTATTTAAAACTAATTTAAACTATGTTATACAGTGCATATTGGGATGATAGAACTGACAATCTCTATGGAAGAGACACGTTAAAAGCTATAATGGATACAACGCAAGATATGAATGTTGTGGTTAGTAAAGTTTAGTAATCATAATGAATTTCATTCATATATTTAATTTACATCTATTTATTCTATTAAAATATTGACCTGGAGTTAAAACCATTAAGGCGGCTCATTACGATGGTTGCACCATTGTTTCTAAAGAATATGCAATTCTAGACTTCAAATTTGATAATGAATGTACTCACTAGATGATGTGGCAAATAAACATACGAGAAGGAAGTGCCAGTAAAGATTTACTAGATCTAACCATTTTAGGAGAGTACATAAATAGCAATTTGCCAATAGCTGATCGTTCATGGATAATGTGCAATTATCTATTAATTCCATGTTCATATCCAAACAACAATTAGTATCTTTTTCTTTTTAATTTTCGTGAATGAAAATTCCAGATATATGATTGTAGTCACAATGCTCATACACCAGAATAGGTCAAGGTACATGCAAATGTAGTATTCAAATTAGTCTAAACATTATTATTGTCTTCAGACTTTTTTCTCCAACAGACGAGATATAAGGAAATATAGAAACAAACAAATGGAGTTGGACATCATACCTTACCTACCTTCAGGGGTGGGCCCAAATTTTTTTTCCAATGCGAGCAACATTAGTAAAAGTAAAAAATATATATTATAAGGCAAACATTATACTAAAATGAAATCCATGAGTTTTCATACTTGGATAACTTTGTATAATCGCTTCATTATCAATCTTTAAAAATATATATTTCTCCACATAAACAATAAGGTTATCATTCATCCACTCATCTCCAATTCGATTGCGCAACCTATCCTTCACAATGTTCATGGCAGAAAATACGCTCTCTACCGTAGCAGTAGCAACCGGAAGAATTAGTGTCAAAGTCAAAAGCTTGTAAATCATTGGATATGATCTACTCTTACTTGTCAAAACTAACTTCTGTGCAAGAACACTATGATCATTTAATTCTTCAAACTCTTTGCTAGAGAGGACATCAAAAATGTAATT